>PVJI01002749.1:0-60862 GCA_004026765.1 Micronycteris hirsuta | reverse complement strand
CCTGTGGATGAAAGCCAAACAAAACACCCAGTAGGTCAAGATCAGTACCTAAAGCCGGAACGTGTAACACCAACAGCTGGACTGCTCACAATGTGACCAGGATCCAGTTACTTAACCCCTCAGTTTCCTTACAAATTTGCGAAACAATAGTCACGCCCATCTGCCGGGTGGCAGTGAGGATTTCAGGAGACAGGAGCCCGCAGTCAGTCTTTTAGTGCGGCCTCTTGACGTGGTCTGAGGGAAGTTGCTGTTCACCAGGTTCCCCAGGCCACTTAGGGCCTGCCCTAGCTAACTGCATCCTTTCCCACTCAGGAGTTGCTTAAAACCTCCGAGGGGGCCCTGCCTTTTAATAAGCAGCAGGTGTTAGCACACTCAAGGGGTTTGCTGCTTGGGGTGCTCTACTCCAGAAGTGGTTGTCCATAGGTGGTTTTATTTTCTTGCAGCGAGTAAAGGAGACAAGGAATTCCAATCTAAAGCTGTCTCCCCAAAGGAACACTTAGCGACTGTATATATACACTATTTTGTTAATTACATGTTGAATTCTTCCCTGCAGCTGGCTAAACGTATCCACTTGAGTGCCAGTCAAGCTCATCCACAAAATACTGTGCTGCATTTTTACGTGCAGAGAGAATACCATTTAATAACGAACGGGCCAGACCTTGAGACCTCTGTACTGCCGAACACAGGAAAACACAAGCTTTCCAACCGAAAGGGAGGGCAGGTCACGGGTGCAGTTATTTGGGGGCTAAGAAACTTGTTTCCAATTCGAAGCTGCCCCTCGGAAGCCAGAGCTGGATTATGAGAATTAAGAAACCAGCATATTACACTTGTTCTCTCCCTTCTTGCTTGTACTCCCTCTCAGAAAGAGTCCATATGCCTTAATTTTACTATCGCGAGTGGGAGCGGGAGGCTGCATTTCCCCAGCTCTCCGCAGATGCAGAGCAGACGCAGGGGTCGTAGACCCCTCTCACAGAGCAGAATCTCTGAGAATAAGAGCCACGATCCTGCCATCCCAGAAACTCTTGCACCTACCACAGCCGAATTGTTCTGTCGAGATGAGCGGGAACTTTCTTTGTGCCTCGAGATTCTTCTACCCCTGAACATCCGGAAACACTAAAGCAAAGCAGCAGGGCCAAATCCGCTCTTGTCAAGGCTCTTCTTCAGGCCTGCAGCGTTAGGGTGGGATGTTGGTGTGCGGTGAGGCCGGGGTGGGAGGAAGAATTCCAATCCCATCACCAGGGACCCGTGGGCAAACAGCCCCCTTTAAGTAGGCTGTCCGGAGGAGTGGGCACGCACCACCCCATATCCTGGATTTGGGTGAATCGTTTTCGTTCCTACAACGGGCAAGTACTAAGTGGACCGGGGTAAAGGTTGTGAGCATTGACTCTCTTTGTAAAAGCGAAAGCTTTCGGCAGTTTTCGGTAAGTGGCAAGGATCTGCGAAGACCCGTAGTCCAGTCCGGAGGGCCAACCCAGAGCGCAGCAGAGTCAAAGAGAAGGATGGCGCCCCGGCGTGGCTGCACCACGTGCGCGAGTCTCTCTGCGGTTGCACAGCGACCCCCACTGGGGAGGCGCGCCGCGACAGTCACCAAGCATCGGTTTTCGTGCTCTTTTCACAAGGTCCGCGTTAGCGTCGCTTCTTCCGTAGATTATTCTCCTATCCCGCTCTAACAGCTAGTCCCGTGGGCGCGCCTGTCACGTGGGCATGCGCTTGCCCGAGCACTAACAAGCGGGGAAGGAAAGAGAGTGGGACGCGACGCAGAGTAGGGAAGATGACACTACCTATGCAAGCTGAATTCGAGGCTGGATGGCGCGGGTGCGAGAAGGGCAGGGGACGCACGAAGCCAGGCGGGTCAGAGCCGGGCAGTACGCGCTGCGGCGGTGGAGGCTCCAGCGCGTCTCCCGGCTCCCCCTGGTGGCCGGCGGGGCAGGGCGAGCTCCCCAAACAATGCCTCGGGCCGCGCGACCCGCGCCGTTCCGGAGTGTGCGGTGGTGCTCCGCCTCCAATAAGGTCAACCATCTCTGAGCTTCTAGAGCCCCGCCCTAGGATGTGTGAGGGACGGAGGCGACCCTAGGAGAAGGCGTTGGGCCTGGGGCGGTGGAGGCTGGAGGACTCTCATGCCACCCCCGGGCCCACGCCCCAGCAACTCTCCCACTTCAGGCTCTGGTTAACTGATTCGGAATGCTTTCGTTTTATTTAGGGTTCATTTTCAAAACAGTGTGTCTTGGGGAGCGAGGCTGTTCGGCTTCTTGGGGTTTTAGTTAGAAACAAAAAGGCCCACGACCGGTTCCGCGGAAGAGCGGCCTTTTGCTGCCCAAGCCCCCATTCCCAGCCACAGCTTTTCCCAGGCAGAGTACCCTTGTCAAAGGAGAAAAAATGGGAGCTTACCTTTTCAAGGACTCAAGATTCTTGTTGTCCAGATGATGCTCTCTCCCTCCAGATGGCGACTTTCTCCAGTAGATAACAGAATGGGCTTTCGCCACCCGTGCATTAACCCCCTCTTCTAAGCAGTGGACCCACAAAGAGAGCCCGGCGACTTGGACGCGGGTGGGGGCCGGCGGGTGGGGGAAGCTGCCAAGGTCAAAACATCTTTCCTGAAGGAGGGAAAAAGGGAAGCTGCAGACACAGCCTGTTAAAGGCTCTGCGTGGCTGGGAAGTAACAATTCGCCCACCTTACGCAAGAAAGAATTTCGGCGGCTATCTCTTCGGGATTATCTCTTTGGATCGGCACCGCCACCATGCTTGGGAGGTTTCGAGACGACCTACCCATGGGGAAGACTTGGGTGACCATAGTAAAGGAGCCCCCACCACACACCTCCCCTCTGCTGGCACCCCGGGGCCAGTTTACAGCTGTGAACTCACCGATGTACTAGAGCCCCAGCTCCGAGAAGGGAGAGGCCGCCGATTTGTTCACCTCTGCACACGAGGCGCCAGCACGGTGCCCGTTGACACATGCAGGATGACTGAACCGTTGTCAAGGCCACGACTAGCACTTGTGGATCTAGGCAGAGCTCCTTCCTCCGCTCCTCTTTCCTTCCCAACCTGCCCACCTGGCTCCTTTTGGCTCCTTTTCTGCCAGTCCCTTTTGCCAAGCACTAGCCCTTCCGTGCCGTGGGGCCCATGCTCCGGCTCTCCGGAGCGCCCCGCTGCAAGGCCTGTGTGTTAGGGCCCGTGATGCCTCTGGGCTGTGATACGGAGGAAACTGCAGAGGCGTTTCCACGACAGCAAAACCTAGACTCACCCCAACAAAACAGCAACCCCAACGTTTTCTTTTCCATGTCAAAGTTTTGCTCCTACGATTTTATTGATAATTCTGATTTTTAAAAGGGCAAGGGGAGGGAAGCACACCGTCCGGGGTGGGCCAGGTTGGTGACTGTGGCTGGAAATTCGAGATGAAACCAAGTTCGTCGAGGAGGCCTGCGGCAGACAGGTCCCAGGTGCAAGCCGAAAGCACAAAGCCCCAGATGACTGCCGGCTGGTGCCCGGCCATGCAGTTCCACTGCGCAGCCCGGGGCCAGACAGAAACTGCAGGATGGGGTCAAACCAACCCCGGCCCGGGCCTCGCTGGGGATGGAGTGCGTTCCCACCGGGACGTGTCGGCGAGGCCGCCCATCACGTCCCGCGTCCCCTGATCTCTCGCAGCCCCCTCCCCGCACGCTCACGGTTGGGGCGCGGCTGCGGGCTCGTCTATTTGTTTGTTGTTTAGAGCAATTCTAGAGTGCGCTCTCGGCAGCATCTGAAAGGGGTGGCGGGGTGGGGCGGGGGGGAGGCAGCCAGAATTTCCTTCAGGGAGCGCAAGAGGGGCATTCTCAAAGGAAAACCATACCAAATGAGTGGTGACCAACCCTCCTCAGATTACTCTCCACAGGCTCCTCCCTTGCTCCCCCCACCCACCTCCAGATTTGCATTAAAAAGGCCAAGAAAACTCTGGCTGGGCCCCAGCAGTCGCTCACACTGCTCCCCCGGGTCGGAGCCCCCCGGAGCTGCGCGAGGGCTTGCAGCAAAAAGCCGAGCACAGAGCTCCTTGCCCGCGCAGTCTTGCCCGCGCCTGGCCTCTCGGGGCTCTTGCCGCCCCGCCGCCCACTTTCCAGGCCCCTCAGCCGCACCAAGCCAGCGAGCCCACACGGGACGAGCTCCGGCTCCGGCCGCCTCGCGCTTCCACGGCTCCGGTCTTTCCGCCCCCCGGGGGGTCGCGCGCCCACCATGCTGCAGGGCCCCGGCTCGCTGCTGCTGCTGGTCCTGGCCTCGCACTGCTGCTTGGGCTCCGCGCGCGGGCTGTTCTTCGGCCAGCCCGACTTCTCCTACAAGCGCAGCAACTGCAAGCCCATCCCCGCCAACCTGCAGCTGTGCCACGGCATAGAGTACCAGAACATGCGGCTGCCCAACCTGCTGGGCCACGAGACCATGAAGGAGGTGCTGGAGCAGGCGGGGGCCTGGATCCCGCTGGTCATGAAGCAGTGCCACCCGGACACCAAGAAGTTCCTGTGCTCGCTCTTCGCCCCGGTATGCCTCGATGACCTGGACGAAATCATCCAGCCGTGCCACTCACTCTGCGTACAGGTGAAGGACCGCTGCGCTCCGGTCATGTCCGCCTTCGGCTTCCCCTGGCCCGACATGCTCGAGTGCGACCGTTTCCCCCAGGACAACGACCTCTGCATACCCCTCGCTAGCAGCGACCACCTCCTGCCAGCCACCGAAGAAGGTAAGCCTTCGCCTTTATTTCCCCACTCCGAGCTTCCTCTGAGACTGTTCCAGGCGGGATGCCGAGGCCCCCGCCCCACATCCCGATGCGTCCCCGCCTGAGATGCCATTCCTGGCAGGACAGGCGCTCTCCTTGCCCTGGCGTGTCATCGTGACACATTTGAGATACCTCCCACATACATACATACCTGCGCCTCCCCTTCCCTTTCTGAGTTTATACCAGTTAAACCTTTCTTAGGGACAGCTAAAAAGAAAGAAAACGAATAACCGAAAGACATCTTTCCCTAGTAGATACACTATTTTTGCTACCACGGGCGGCCTAAGTTTTGAGAGCGTTGGAGGTGGCCCTGTGTGGAGGAGTTGGTGAGCCTCTGGTCAGAGGCTTCCTGCTCAGCCTCATACAGCACGTTCTCACCGCTGGGCAGGCTCCGAGGCACGGGAACCCTGGGGCACAGACAGGATAGCCAAAACCCACACAACAGATCGTCTTTTAAGGTACTTGCTGTTCTTTGCCAATGTAGGTTTGGGAAGGAAAAGCAGGGCTGGCTCAGTGTGTTGAAAACTGAGTGTGGGCTGTAACTGCTCAGGTGTCTAAGGAAGGGGACATAAAGGGAATCTCCAGGAATCATGTTCCATCACCAGTCAGCTTTTATCTTAGGAGTGGTTTTAATTAACTGGAGAAAACCATGCAAAAAAAAAAAAAAAGAGAGAGAGAGAGTTTCCCAAGTTTTTAGAAAACAGAGGGGGAGTTCCTGTGCAAAAACCATCAAAGCAATGGAAACCTCATGGGCTCTCGATACTCTTCCTGAAAACAAAACACGTACAATGTGTCTGAGCTGCTTCAGGTCCCCTCTGGGATGGAAAGGGGCTTCCTAATCCCTTTCAGGGCTCCAGCAGCATCTCCCTTTCAATCCCTAATTGTTTTCCTACAGCCATCATTAGCTAAAGAAAATGCAGAGTTGCTTAGCAATCTTTCCTGGCAGGCAGCATGAGTGTGCAATCATCTTATTGGTTAGATTTCTAATTTATTGCAAATGTTTGGCATATTTTAAACATTTGTCCAACATACACCACAGACCAACCAATACAGGTTAGTAACATTTTATATACATTCCTTGAGCTCCTAATTGGAAATGTTTCATTTTGTTTGAGTGAGGGGAGTTAAAGTCAGTTTTATGTGTGTTGCTTTTGTTTTTATTTCTTTCCACTATCAGCACCAACATTATACACTACCTTTCTCCCAAATGCCACTTTCTCCCTTCAAAATAAAAGTTTATGGTCTTCAAAATATGCTCTGCCATGTTTCTAATTTCACAAATAACTTTTCTATCATGAGTCTCATAAAGTTTTTTTTCTGTGAAAATTAAATTTCATATTAATGAAAATCAAATTTTACCTAAATTTTAAAGACAGAACATTTATAAATGGGAGAAAGGGAATGTGCTTTGTTTTTTTCCTTTTCCCAAGAAATTAGACTGTTTGAGAAGATAGGGTCAGATGCCAGAGACAGTTGGCTTCAACCTTGGTAAGCTTCAGGAAGAGCTTTGGGTTTTTTTTTTGTTTGGTTGGTTGGCTGGCTCTTTGTTTTGTTTTGTTTTTGTTTTGTATGTTTGTTTTTGAGACTCTGAAGCAGACAAAGAGCATGAAGAACCTTCACAAAGGACAAAGATAAAAATGAAATAAATGCTGCTTAAGCACAAACTTGACAGGAAGCACAAGGTGACGCAAGGCCAGTTAGGGAAGGCCGTTGTGCTTCCCGGTGTTTCTCAGGTGGGAAGGAGCCCCTGCGTGGCCCTCAGCACCACTCGCCACCTTCCCCTTGTGCAGACTTCACCATACCCTGAAATGACCCTCCAGAGACACAGAGCTCTGCCCAGGGGCCCAGCAGAGACCCAGCGGCACTGGTGTCCTGCAGCAGAGAAAGACGATCTTTTGGCCACTTTTTTTGTGGCTATGTTTCCCAAAATCTCTCAAGAGTCTTCTGGTGCTTTCTCCTCAGAGAAGCTTTGGGAACAACTTTGTCAGAGACTTGAGTTTGTCCCAGAGGTGGGGAAGAAGGGTTAAAAAGCCAAAACCTGTCCCAGTTAACTATAGCCACACCTGCACACAGTGCCCCAAATGCCCCTTTCTTTTGGGATTCATCGTTTATTGAACACTTCATGCGGGCATTTTTGTCCATCAAAAAATGGGAGGCATGAAAGACTTGGGAACAATCCATCCTTCTTTTGTAAAGGAGGCAGAAGCTGAGCTCTTCCAGGACAGTTGCTACTCCTGCCTGGGTAAGCCCCTGAGTTGTTTACAAAAACGCCACCTGCTGTTCTCTTTTAAGCAAACTTACCAGTTTTTCACCTTTCTAGCTCCTAAGGTCTGTGAAGCCTGCAAAAATAAAAACGAGGATGACAACGACATAATGGAAACACTTTGTAAAAATGATTTTGGTAAGTAATACACCACAACCAACAAGATTTCACATTCAAAAAGTCTTACTTACCAGTAACACTTAAAGGTACAAATCGTGAAGATGTTACTAGATAAGGCTTGGGTAAAATGCCACCGCTGCTCACCTTTTCTAAAGTCGTCTCCCGTGCTCTCTCCTGGTTTCTTCCCTGGGTAACTATCTTCTGTTGACTTGTATCTTTTTTAGGTGAGATTCATTTGTTCTGTTAAGCAATAATCAAATAATGAGAATTATTTAAATTATTAATTTTCAATGGCTTTTTTTTTTTCATTTTGCTTTGGCTTTTTCTTGCCCACAAGCCTGATCCTGGGCCATGTTCTCTTTCTGACACTGGACATGCGCACCAGGGACGGAAACATGTGAATCTTAGCCCCAGCAAACACACTGAAGGCATTAAGTTGTCCACAAATAGAAACGTAGTCCAGTGCCAAACTGAAATATTCTTATTTTATTCATAACCATTAGTGACTATATCCAAGATACTGCTTAATAACTGGAGGAGGGATTCCTTAAATTTCAAAAGAAGAAATAAAGCTTAGGAATTTACTTTGGCAAGCCACATGAAAGATCCATGATGACATGGTGCTTGAGGACAATAAATAATGTGTGATATGTTACCCAAGTTCCATAGAGTATAAGTCACTGCCCTTAAGAGAATATTATTAGGGGAGAAAGGGTTGGAGAGTGTCCATACAGGACTCTATCAGCACCTTATCTGCTGTCTTCAGGCCCAGCTAGACACAGGGTCAATGCCAAATTCAAAGTTGGGACTGGCCAAGAACTTTGTCCAGACTCCCGAGCTTTCTGGCCTTCATCCCATTCCTAAAGCAGAGACCTTCTGATATGTTTAAATGGTTGGTACCGCTTAGAAACTTCCATTCAGGCAGAGGCTGAACTTACTGGTAAACAGATATGATCCGTGCTCAGTCAAACAATAGGGCTGTAACAGATCTGTATTCCTATTTCTACGTCCTCAACAAAGTCTTCAAGACTAAGAGAAATCACTGGAGCTCCCACTGTTGAGGAATGCCCTCCCAGAAGTCTCAGGTCTGGTCAGGTCCCTGAACTCTGAATAATCCTAACAGTGCTCCTTAAACCTCGGGTCTCTTCCAGGGAGGGTCCCGGGTTTGCCTTAGCTGGTGCCAGAACAACCAGAGCCACAGCTTTAGGAAAAACTTCACAGTGCCAAGGAAGGGAGGGGAAAAAGGCAACTCTGTCCCAACCAATCCTGCCCCTTAGCAAGAGCCACCAACGGGACGATAGCATTTCATATGTCTATATAAAATATACACAACATGCAAGGCCAGGCATGTTCGCGACAGCAATCCCAGGGCATTACCAAAACTCAGTGTCTAGCTTCCATGCTACCAGATAAGATGAAGGGCAAGAGAGGAAAAGCTTTTAATAAAATGTGTATTAAAGTTTACATAAAATATCATCTTCTGACAGCTTGTATCCATTGCACTAGATTTCATCCAGATCTCCTTCCTGGCTTCCACGAAAAAGGTGGTTGTATGATGGGGCTCCAAACAGTTGATGTCAGAGACATGCGCACACACGCACTCACATGCATGAACTACTTGCTTTGCCGGTTCCCTTACAGAAGACCTCCCTAAGGATGCTCTGTCAGTCTGGGCCAAAAACTGGGGGCGGGGTGTGTGTGAGGGCTAGTGTTCTCCCCTTGGGGAAGAACGCCTTTCAAAACAACATGGGAGTCATTGCATTTAAAGTATCACACAGGTAGATGCTTCACAAGCTTTGTTTTCTGTTTCCCACATTCATTTTGTCCCAAGGGGCTAATGCACCTGGACTGCAGGTTTGCAAGCGGGACTGCAGGTTGCCTCTGTACTTTGCGGGAGTAACGGAAGGGTAGGAGGAGCAAGGGTAGAAACCTGGTCTATTTAACATCACACTCTTTCGCCATTGCATGCCTGAAGCACAGGGAAAGTGTAGAACACCCCTCATTTCAGTGGTAAAAGGACTGAAGAAAGGCCCAAACCACCTGCCTGTGTACTCAGTGCAGTCTGTCGTTGGATCGGATGGTGTCATCCCCTCTGACTGCCACCCCGGCATCCCCGCTCGCATCTCCCAGGGCAGGAAAAGGTATTCTGGGGCTTCATTCCCTACATTTGGTCCCAGCTGAAAACCCAGGGAGGAAGTGCCTGATGTTTTCCCGTGGTGATATTTAGCAAAGCTGGTCATTTTAAAGCTAGAGAAGTATGAGCAATAAATCTTCCCCCTGGTTAAAAGTGATCATTTTTTCTCATGTTTGGAGCTCAAGAATGTTTAATATGACCAGGTAAAATCTCACACATGCGCTCTCTGTACTATAGATGAGGCTCCCAGGCAGCACATAATCACTCTGCTCACTGTATATGACCCCCACCCCCACACCTTACAGTCCATGGTTTAAGTCACATCAACCCCGAGAACTCAGAACCATGGTTCAGATGTGTATCGGACAAAATAACGGCTGCCTAAGTCACAGCATCCTTGACGTACCTGGTTGCGCTTTGGCCATTTCCCAGTTGACTAGAAAAGCCATCCTCAGTCAAATTCTCTTTCCAAGAGAGAAGGAAGCCACCAGAGCAGTTCTACTCACATACACATGGAACTCTGCCCCTGTTACCAGTTTAAGCAATGAGTTAAACGCCATCGAAGTCAGGAAGTTAGACCTGTGCATATCTGCACAGACCCGATGTCTGTGGCACCAAGGGTCTTGGGACACACGACAGTTGGGTGCGTTGACGCTCCAACTAGGACACAAGCTTGGAACTGAGACAACACTGGTGCTCTGGGAAGTTTAGGGCCCGCTGTTCCGAGCATCACGCTCAGTGGGGACTCTAACCAGGTGCTCTCGTGTAAGTCACTGCGGTGCTCTGGCCTTCAGGTTCTTCCTGTGCCAACGAGAGAGGTTTAACTGGATGATTTCTTCCAGCCTTCAATCCTGTGCTCTCTCTGCCTTCATGGATTCTTGAAATGCAATTCCAGCGTGTATGTTTGCAGGGCTTTCTTTCCCAAAGCATCATGTTTATGACTCTAAAATGTGTCTTTTGTGTAAACCACTTACTTTTGGTCTTAGCATTCTAACGAGTCTAATATCCACTTTGGAAACGGTACATATAGGAATTGTCAACGCCCTGGCCTTGGACGGGCAAATGATAGCGTACAAGGATGAGGTCTTCAGAAAAACACTTTTACAGCTAAACATGTGCTCTTAAAAAGAGTCTTGGATATTTTTCTCCTAGTTACTTTACCAAATCAAATGCAGCTGTAAGATCAATTCTCCTTCCCCATAGTCTGTTCTTTAGAAAACAATGATTTGTGTGATATAATTTCCTTGCAGGTTTGTCCAAAAACCTATCCGACGTAATTAATTGAGTTTAAAGTTTACAGCCACGGAAGGATCATGTTTCACCTAAGAATCAGGCATTTCTTTTCATGCTGACGTTTCCAATAGGGGAAGTCATTTGTTGAGGAGAGCAGAGCACAAACCACATGCAACCTACACACAAACACTAGGGCTGGGGCGAAAGTTAATTGAGTCCCACAAAGGGAGTTTTGAAAGGATGGCTGATTTGAAACAAAGTGCCTGGCAAACCCTTTGAGGCTTTAGAAATGGAGCCACCTGCTGCCCCCAGTTCCCAACCCCCCGTGTGCAGCCCCTGACAGCCCCTTAGCTCTAGGAAGCTCCTCTTCTGCTCCCCTGCCTAGCCAGGTCACGCCAATATGCAGTAGTGTGGGGTGAGGGGAGCTCCCAATCTCGACTGCATTCCCTCATTATAACTGGAGTGATTCCATCCCCTCTCGGTAGCTCTGAAAATAAAAGTGAAGGAGATAACCTACATCAACAGAGATACGAAAATCATCCTGGAGACCAAGAGCAAGACCATTTACAAGCTGAATGGGGTGTCCGAAAGGGACCTGAAGAAGTCAGTGCTGTGGCTCAAAGACAGCTTGCAGTGCACCTGCGAGGAGATGAATGACATCAACGCGCCCTACCTGGTCATGGGACAGAAACTGGGCGGAGAGCTGGTGATCACCTCAGTGAAGCGATGGCAGAAGGGGCAGAGAGAGTTCAAGCGCATCTCCCGCAGTATCCGCAAGCTGCAGTGCTAGTTCTGGCGCCCCGGCTCATCCGACCGGCCAGCCCCAGGGCTCGGCTGACCACTTCCGCCCGAGGCCCAGGCCTCAGCTCTCGTGTCCCAAGCACAGTCCCTGCAGCTCCGGCCCCAGCCTGGAGCAGCGCCCCCTGCCTTTTGCACATTTGCACCCCCAGCATTTCCTGAGTTATAAGGCCCTAGAAGGCCTCAGGAATGGATACCTGTTTTCACATAAGGAGAAACAGCCAAGTCTTGTAGAAATATTCAAATGAATAAAATCATGCATATTTTTATGAAGTTTTAAAATAGCACACTTTAAAGTTAGTTTTGAATAGGTACAACTGTGACTTGGGTCTGATTTTCTTTTTTTCCTCTTTGGTCTGGTCACCTGACTTTCACTTTCTGCTGAGGATGCCATAACATCCGAATAGCTTCGTTTTTGTGGCCCAGACTGCTGTGGGTCGCGGCCCCCGTTGAGATAAAGCTGGCTGTTATCTCAGCATCGCTCAGCTCCAGCCTGAGCCCCCTTGCCTAAGTGTTAGTGTCATTTTACACCCTCATTGGGACTTCACAACTCTAGCATGTATTGCATTTCCAGGTAGAGACTTCCATTTATAAAAAGCACATTAACCATCATAGCATGAGTTCATTGAATAAAGGGCACAACAAATTTTGTAATTGGCCTGAGTCCTTTAAGCTTTGTTTAAAACATTTTTTCTTTTTTTGCAAATTAAACCAGTGTAGCTTACCTGTAATATACATAGTAGTTGACCTTAAAAAGTTGTAAAAATATTGCTTTAACCAACATTGTAAATATTTCAGATAAACGTTATATTCTTGTATATAAACTTCACATGCTGTTTTACCTACGTGTCTTCTGTCTTTGTGTTAGAGCAGTTGGGAAGGGAACGGTGTGAGAGCAGTCCCCTCTTTGTTCCTGAGGTCTGGCCTCCCAACATTTCAAAGTGTCTGTTTCTTAAGTGACAAAGAAAGTGTCTCCCCTCCATGCCACCAGACAAACCACATCTCAGATTTTTACCCTGGGGACCCTGCAGGGGGGCAGAGGTTGTCCAGCTCTGAAAAGGACCTTCTTTCCTTTGTCCCTTCTCAGCAATTCAGTTGCAGCCATGTGGCAACGTCACTCTAACCCCGAGGTCCACGGCCTCTACGAGGTCCTTTTCACTTCCAGAGATTTTCATAATGAAAAGGAATTACCATTGCAAAACTGTTAGTCCCCTCCCCACGTAGACTCTAACCCGCAGATGAAGAGCTGTGATTAGAAGAGTGTCCTTGGTAAGTGAAGTAAGCCAGGCAGTGAGGGACAAATACCTTATGATCTCACCTTTAACCGGATCATAACCAACAAAAGCAGAAAGCAAGCAAAACATAACCAGAGACACTGAAATTAAGAACAGTCTAACAATAGACAGGGGAGAGGGGGGAGGGGACAAGGGGGAGAAGAGTTTTCAGGAATCACTGTAGAGGACACATGGACAGAACTAAGGGGGAGGAGGGAGGTCGGGGGGGTGGGAAGGGAGGGGGGAGGGGAGAGGCTGCAAATAACTGTAATTAAACAAAAAATTAATTAAAAAAAAGAAATAAAAAAAAAAAGAGTGTCCTTGGGGAGGCGGGGGCAGGGAGAGGTGGTGAAAAGCCAACAGTAAGACAGAGACGGATGATACATCATAGTGAAGATGTTTAAGTTTCCTCGCAGGTTTAATACAGTTCCTATCAAAATCTCACAAGCTTTTTTGTCAATGTGGAACCCTTTTCTAAAATTTATATTGAAAAAGAAAGGCCTTAGAATAGCCAGAATAATTTTGAGAAAAAAAAAATGGGAGAAGTCACTTTTCTCAATGTTAAGGCTTACTATTTAATTGTAGTAATCAAGACAGTACGGAGAAACTGGTGGCGAAACAGACACACAGATCAATGTCCACTTTACATGCCTTACTATTTTACTTGTTCATTACAACTCAATAAATCTCAAAAACAAAGATCGTGTTAGGAGACTGAAAGGACAAATTACAGATTAAAGAAAACACTTGCAAAGCACATATTTGACAGGGCACTTGTATCTAGAATATATAAAGAACTCTCAAAACTCAGCAGTAAGAGATGAAGCAATGCACTTACTTAGACGTGGGTAAAAGACGTGAACAGACACTCAGGAGGAAAGGGTGTACGTGCAGCCTTGACGGTGTTGCCCTGGGTGTGGGAGGACGGAGTGGGAGCCAGGCAGCAAATGCTTGGGCCTCGGGTCCTGTGACACCAAGGAGACTGCCTGGCCGCACTTAATTCTACGGTGGGCAAAACATTGTGTTTACATTCTCAATAAAGCAGGAGTTCCAAAAACCAGAAAAAGAGAGGGGGGAAGCATATGATGGTTGTTTTTTTGTTTTTTTTTTTTTTTTGAAGCATCAAAATAGTCATCTTAGGGGAAAACCAGGTCATTGTACACTAACCTAGACCTAATATAAAGAATTCCGTGTCTTCTTGGTTTTCAGAATGAAAATAGGGGGATGGTATAGGGAGACCATAATAATTTCTTTGGTGTTTTGGACTTCTAACAATCTTGCTGAAATCGAAAGGGGAGACGTTCACAGTGTAGCGTGGTCCTTCTCACATCCTGGCCTGGCTCCTGGCCTGGGATGTGAGGCTGGAAAAGAAAAAAACTAAAAACAACGCTGAACCAGTAGAATTACCCTCTGCCCCACAGAGCCAGACCGCCAGCATGAATGCTGAACTGCTCCTTATGATAGAGAATTATCTAGGCAAGGAAAGGTGGGAGGGGTGTGCAGAGACGGGCGAAGTGGAGAGCTGGACAATTCCACAACAGATTCAATACCCTGCTTTCAACAGAGGATTGAACAAATAGGCAGAAGATCAACAAGGGAACAGAAGACCCGAACAACACTTTTAAGCCAACCAGACCTAACAAACATCTATTTATAGAACATTCCACCAAACAGAATACACATTTTTCTCAAATTGTTATATAAACGGTCCAAAACTGGCCCCAGTATATGGGCCCCTATAGCTGTTTATTTCTTTACAGCAACTTGGCAGCGTTAGCTCAAAGCCAAATTCAAATTCTTACAGATCCAATTGCTTCAAATATATCCAAAATAAGTAAGTGTTTAGCCATTTAGAGCCTGTCTGCTTTCCATACCCTGCAAAACTGCACCCAATACCTGCCGGCCACAGACGAGATAAACCCTGCAGCTGTAAGAGGCCCCAGCTGCCGCTGCCCTCCAGCGGTCTCTGACTCGGAGCCCCACACCTGCCCGCTGAGTGACGTCACCGAGACACGTAAGCTCCTCCTCACCGTTCCCCTCTTCTCTGGGAGTTCCCCACCCGCTTCCCCTTTTGGATGGTGGCCTCTATCTCTGGAAGGTGTCCCACTGTAAGGGGCTTCCCCTCCCATGCAACCTTTTCCAAATACCATCCAATAAACTGGAGAACGGCCATCTTGATCGTCCCCAAGACCTTTGCACTCATCACACAAGTGCACACGAAACATTCTCCAGAAAGGACCGCACCTCGGGCCATATAACAAGCCTCAACACACTTAAAAGGACCAAAAGCGTGCAAAGGGTGTTCTCCAACCACAATGGAATGAACTCAGAAATAAATAACAGAAGGAAATATGGAAAATTCACAAATATAAGCAAATTGAACAACACAGTCCTAAATGTGTTCAAAATTTACATGAATGCAACCAAAAACTCGCTATACCAAAAAGTACGAGATGCAGCTAAAGTAATTTCCAGGGGAAAGAGCTGTAAATGCTTACCTTAAAAAAAGAAGAAAAATCTCAAAGCAGCAACCTGAACTTCCACATTAAAGAACAAATAAAGAAGAGCAAACTAGGCCCAAAGCAAGCAGAAGAAAGGCAACTATACAGATTCCAGCAGCAATAAGTAACATTGAGAATAGAAAGACAGCAGAGAAAATGAATAAAATTAAAAGTCAATTGTTTAAAAAGAAAATTTACACAACTGTAGCTAGACTGACCAAAATAAAAAGAGAGCAGACCCAAGTTACTAAAACTAGGAATAAAAGAAGGATATTACTACCAACCTTGAAAGTGAAAATGGTGACAAGGGAATACAATAAACAATTTTATGCTAATAAATTCGATAACCTAGACAAAACGGACAAATTCTTAGAAAGATACAAAATAACAACAGTGCAAATAGAAAATCTAGACAGACCTATAATAGGTAAAGGAATTGAATTATTAACAAATTTTTCCTGAAAGAAAAGCTCAGGCCCAGATGGCTTCTCTTGTGAATTCTAACATATATTTAAAGAAAAACTAATATCAGCCCTGGCTGGTGTAGCTCAGTGGATTGAGCGCAGGCTGGGAACCAGAGGATCCCGGTTCGATTCCCCGTCAGGGCACATACCTGCGTTGTCAGGCCAGGTCCCCGTGAGGGCCATGTGAGAGGCAACCGTACATTGCTGTTTCTCTCCCTCTCTTTCTCCCTCCCCTCCCCTCTCTCTAAAAATAAATAAAAATAAAATCTTTAAAAAAAAACTAATATCAATCATTTACAAACTCATCCCAAAAATAGAAGAGGGAGGTAATACTTCCCCACTCATATTATAAGGCTAGTATCACCCTGCTAGCCCAACCAGACAAAAAAATCCCAAGAAAAGACTACAGGCCAAAATTCCTTGTGGCTATAGATGTAAAAAGCCTCAATAAACCAGCAGCACATGTATTAAAAGGATTATACACCATGACCACGTGGGACTCATCCCAGGAATGCTAGCTTGGTTTAACATATGAAAATTAATCAATGTAATACACTATATTAATAGAATAAAGAACAAAAACCACATGAGCATATCAATAAATGTAGAAAAGCACTTGACAAAGTTGAACACCCTTTCAGGATAAAAACACTCAGTGAACTAGGAATAAAAGGGAAATTCTTCAACCTCATAAAGCCATCTACAGAAACCCCACAGTTAACATCATACTTAATAGTGAAAAACTGAATCCCCTCCCTTTAAGATCAGGAACAAAATAAGTAATATTCACTCTCTCCCCTTATTTAACATACTACTAGAAGTTTTAGCCAGAATGTTAAGGCAAGGAAGAAAGGAAGGCAGGAAGGAAGGAAGGAAAGAGAAAAAGTGAGCGAGCACAAGAACACAGATCAGAAAGGAAGAAGTAAAATAACTACCTCTATCTGTAGATGACATGATCTTGTATATAGAAAATACTAAGGAATCCACTAAAAAACTATTAGAACTAATGAATGAGTTCAGCAAAGCTATAGGATACAAGACCAACATAAAAAAATTTATTATACTCTAGCATTGAACAATCCAAAAATGAAGTTAGAAGAACTCCATTTACCACAGAACTAAAAAGAATACAAAACTTAGGTATGGGAAAATTTAACAGAAGTACAAGAATCCAATGTACAAAAGTCTGATGTATAAAAGTACATTTATGCATTGGAAACTATGTAAGATCATTGAAAGAAATTAAAGAACTAAATAAATGAGGAGACATCCCATGTTCGTGAGTGAGATTTCATATTGTTAATACAGCAATACTTCCCCAAGTTGGCCTACAGATTCAATACAATCCCTACCAATATTGCAGCTGCCTTTTTTGCAGAAATTAATGAGCTGATTCTAAAATTCTCATGAACATTCAAGGGACCAGGAATAGATACAACAATTTTTAAAAAGAAGAACAAAATTGAAAGACTCACA
Organism: Micronycteris hirsuta; assembly: GCA_004026765.1. Taxonomy (NCBI): domain Eukaryota; kingdom Metazoa; phylum Chordata; class Mammalia; order Chiroptera; family Phyllostomidae; genus Micronycteris; species Micronycteris hirsuta. The sequence goes on along the minus strand of PVJI01002749.1, from coordinate 43,861 downwards.
CTTCTCAACTTCAGAACTAAATACAAAACTACAGTAATCAAGACAATGTGGTACTGGTATAAGGATAGACCAAAAGAATACAATTGAGAGTCAAGATATAAACCATTATATTTATGATCCATAGATTTTTGACAAGAGTACCAAGACAGAAAGAGAGATACAAAGAAAAAGAGTAAGAGGGATTAATCAATGGGGGAAAAATTGTCTTTTCAACAAATGGCGCCAGGACAACTAAACACCCACATGCGTAAAAATGGAGTTGGACGTCTACCTCACACTACACACAAAAATTAACTCAAAGGTGGCCACAGATCTAAATGTAAGAACTAAAACTATCAGACGCTTCTGGGAATATATCTAAAACGATCCAAAACATTAATTCAAAAGAACGTAAGCATCCTAATGTTCATTGCAGTGTTATTTATAATCACCAAGATATGGAAGAAGCCTAAATGTCCATCGGTAGATGAGTGGATAAACCAACTACGGGACACCTATACAATAAAATTCTACTTAGCTGTAAAAAAGAAGAAAATTTTACCCTTTCCAACAGTGTAGATGGACCTGGAGAGCATTATGCTAAGTGAAATACCAACTGCTAAGTGAAACTGCTAAGTCAGACAGAGAAAGACAAATACCACATGATTTCACTCATATGTGGAATCTAATGAACAAACTGAACTAACAGGCAAAACAGAGACAGACTCATAGATGGAGAGCAGGCTGACAGGTAGTGAGGGGTCAGGGGAAGTTAGGGGTGGAGGGACTGAGCAAAAAGGAAAAAGGACTCATGGACATGAACAACCATGTAGTGATTGCTGGGAGGAGAGGGTATAAGGCAACTAAATGGTAATGGAAAAATATATAATAAAGATTATATCTTTTTAAAAAAGAAAACATAGGACTAAATCTCTACAACCTAGATTAGACAAGGATTTCTCAGATATGACACCAAAAGCACCATTCAAAAGAAAAAGAAAAAAGAAAAAGAAAAAAAAAAAAAATCTGTCCAGAAAGTATCCATCCATGTGCTATGCAAAATAGAGACATTTATTGAAGAAGTTACAAGAAACATTGTACACAGGACAATCAACCTCACTCTCCTTCAAAGTAGGCATCTTGATATATTCTCAGGTGTTCTGTTTGTCGCAGGCCTTCCAGAACATGAATCACTTTTAACAGATTCTCAGCCCTCTTTGAAGCAGCTGTGCCACACTTTTACGTGCACTGCACTCATTGCGTCGTCCCCTAAAGCCTCTGAATCATCTGAATAGTTTCGCGGAGGAACGTTCAAGCCTAATGCAAAACTCGATACAAATTTGATGCTCTGCTCAGTCACTTTGAATGCGATGGCCACACAGTACACTCAATGGCGTCTACCGCCCCACTGACTAGTCCACTGAAGTCGTCATTGTTCACACCTGCGCATTCCAGTCCACTCTCCCTGGCTGCCGTGTTACATCAATGTGGCGCAATCTGTTCTCACTATATGAACAATGGCTGGACTTTTTCCTGACGGGCCTTGTATACAAATGTAAAACTTTTGTGCTTCAAGGCATAACATCAAAAAAGTTAAAAGACAGCCCACAGATGGGAGAAAATATTTGCAAATCATGTCTTTAACAAAGAACTGCTATCCAGAATGTATTTAAGACACTCTTAAAACTCAACAGTAAAAAGACCAATGACCTGGTTAAAAAAATGGGCAAAGAATCTAGATATTTCTCCAAAAAATACACACAAGTAGCCAATAATCACATGCAAAGATGTTTGACATTACTAATCAGTAGGAAAATCCAAATCCAAATGACAATGACATACCACTTCACACCCACTAGAATGGCTAGAATCAAAGAATCAGATCATGACAACTGTTTGGTGAGGGCACGGGGACATCCGAACCCTCACGCACTGCTGTTGGGAAGGCAAACCGGCACAGCTAATCTGGAACAGTTGGCAGCTCCTCAGAATCATAAACATAGAGTAATCAATGTTGTAGAGTAAACATATGACCAATCAATGTTCTCCTAGATATATACTTCAGAGAATTAAGAATATATATCCACACAAATACTTGCATACAAATTTTCATAGCGGCATTAATCCTAAGAGCCAAAGAGTGGAAACAACGCAGAAGTCCATCAACTGATGAGCAGAGAGACAAAATATGGTATAACCACATAATGAAATTTTATTTGGCCATAAAAAGAAATGAAGTACTGAAAAACACTACAACATGGATGAGCTTTAGAAACCTTATGCCAAGTGAAAGAAGCCAGACACGAAGGCCACATATCATGTGATTTCATTTATATGAAGCAGCCAGAAAATCTACATGGACAGAAAGTAGGTTAGCGGACGCTAGGGGGTGGAGGAAGGAGGAAAGGGGGAGTGGGTACTAATGAACTGGGGTTTGGGGGGGAGTGATGAAAATGTTCTGAAATTAAACAGTGGTGATGGTTGCATGGTTCTGTGAACATACTAAAAGGCACTGAATTATACATTTTAAAAGGGTGAATTGTATAGTATGTGAATTGTATCTCAAGTCTCTTATTGAAAAAAAAGTCAGATGTTCCAAGGCTCAAGGTCACCTAGCGAGGGAGTGTGTGAGAGCTGAGATTTGTAGCCAACTGTGCTGGATTCAAACTCCCGGTGTCTGGATTGTCAGTCAAATGCTGGACCTCCTTCTTCCCTCACATGACAGACTTCCGGGACTAGTTCCTCACTCCTAGAGTTCACCACTGTTAAACACCTAGTCTGTACCTCTGTCCCTAATTTCTCTCCCGAGAGTGGGTTAGTCTCTAACTGTGGACGTCTCTGCCTCGAAATCAACATGCGTTAAAACAAGTCGAACTTCACCTTCCACAGCCTTCTCTTTCATTTATCAATAGCTCTTCTACTGGTAGCCGCGGGCTGGTGTCCTTTCCCTTTCCCAGGCCATTTAGAAAGCAAAGATAATTAACCCACCCCAAGCCCAATAAGTTTTTCACACTCAGGTTACCAGCTCTGACCATTTTCTTTGGTGATTCTTCACCCAGATGACACACTACCAAGAGATTTTTCACTCTCATTTCACCATTAATAATGCCTTAAACATATAGTTAGAATATGGACACAATAGCAACAAAGGGTTAAAAATAGAGACCCCGGAAAAGCTCTAGGGAGTCAGCAGCAGAGGAGGGCCCAATGCGAGTGTTGCCATGTGCTGAGACCTCACACGCCCTTCTCCACATTTACGACAGGACAAAACTTCCTTTGAGTTCTCCACTTAAAATTGTCCCCCAAACTATGGCCGCTTTGACAGGTATTCATAAGATCTTCAGGGAAATCTTAAACTAGTGGTGTCTAACTATCCCTGAAATTACCCACTGACTGCCTTACCCAGATGGCTTCTAAAATTTCCCTTCTTTGGAGACACAGCAAAATATGTTTACTATAAAAATTAAACACACATAAGTAACTTTATGCCAAGATATTAAAGTATTTTAAAGTCATAATTTGACATACCCAGTACAAAATTTTTGTTTATAACCATTTAGTAAGTTAGAATAATTAAAATCTTTTCTTAAGAAAAGGTGAAATCGATAACAAACAACCCAAAATGCTTATATTCCATTTGTCTGGTCATCTAAAATAATGTAAAATGTGTTTTATTTCCATGTGTGCTCTATTCCGACTATTACATGACGGCTAGGATTACTGCATGTACAGAGCAAATTAGAAAAGCAACTGTGTCTCCAGCACTCACTCGAGCCACATACTTTTAGAATCATGTGGCCAAACACCAAAATTGATGGCCATTCGATACAAGGGTTGAGAGAACAACCCTTGGGACTGGAACAGACCCGGGCCTCGCCCCTTACACTGCTTTCTGCTCCCAGCTACATCTCAGCATCTCCAAGTGACGACAAACGCACACCCCTGTCCTGGTGAACAACGCCGCGCTGAGAAACAAGAAGTCGTACAGGCACATTCTGAACTGCATGGAAAATGTTAAGGGCACAGTTTAGGCCTCTCATTTTAAAGGTGCACAGAGTTCTCAATGGTCCTGTAATGGGTAAGATGGGAAAGTCTGTGGCCACAGAGACAAGAGCCCCTTCTCCTTCCTGGAGGAACCTCTGCAGGAGATGGCTAAGTAACAGAAGCCAGCTGTCCTCACCCTCCCTCCTGAGGCCATGAGAGGCCTGGGGCAGATGGCGATGACCTGGAAGTGTGGCCACACCACCAGTTCGGTTTGGCTCCAGGCCACGCGCTGTGCTAGAGGCACTGGCTAGAATAGGGTGGCTGCTCTCCAAGCACCTGCAGTGGCGGCTGACACAGACGCGTGCACCTTGAACAGAAGGCTGTCTGGACTAGAGACAAATGCAAAAGCCTGCAGGAGCAAAGGGTTGAGAAAGATGTGCGCCCACTGGATCTGGGGAGGCCTCGTGAGAGAACAGGGTCTTCTGCAGATTAAAATGAGGAGAGCAGAGGGTGTCAGAAGCAGAGGGGAGAGCCTAGAGCCCTTATTTGTCCTTAATTGTAAATGAAGTTAATAACAGTACACCTAATGCCTCAGGTAGTTTTGAGGATTAAGTCTATGTAAAATGCCTGGCATTAGAAGGCATGATGACAAGTTTTAGCAATTTGCATACATAGGGAGCTCAGTAAGTAAGGCCAGAAGTACACACTAGAAGGCTTTGAAATCCAGGAAAAAGTGGCCATGTCCTTTTGTTGTTGCTTCTGTAACTGATCTTGTTTCAAGCCCCCAAGTAGGACAAATATCTAAAGTCAAGAGAAAATAGAAACATTAGTATTTTTTTCATGAGATTGTGACTTTTGTGGAACAGAGGTGCAATGTGATCTCCGCAATGAAACTGAGGTGAAGCAATTACCGTGGCAAGGCCTTGGTCTTAACTGGAAATGACAAATGCAACTTCTACAGCAGGATGGGGTTTCCTGGGGGTCCCCCAGTGAAGCAGGGGGCCTGCCACACACCCCGGGGCTTGGGGAGCAGTAGAGCTGCTGTGCGTTCTTCGATTGAACCAGTTAACCTCTTCTAACTTAAATGTCTTCAGCTTAAAAAGGTAGACAGTGATACCTGTCACTAGGGGTCATTTTGAGAATTAACTGACATCAGACACATAAAGTGCTTAGCCTGGTGCCTGGCACTGTAGGTATTTAATGACTATTAACTCATGTTATTGTTGGGACAGTAAGGACTGGCTTGCCTGGGACAGGCTGTCTAGCAAAGCAAAGACGAGTCTTCTAAGAGGAGGCACCGGGAAAAGAAAGCAAGGCGAGGAGGGAGGGGAAGGGGCCCCTTGGAGGACTTAAGTGTGGTCTTCCCTCCTGCTGAGAGGGCCGCTGCACTCAGTAAACTAGAATGACCCTAGCTGAACGTCCAGGCTTGAAAGTAGAGTTGGTTTTTAAGCAGTTCTTCTTTTTCAAGATCGATGGTTCAACAGAACTGAAAAGCTGCCCCTCCAAAGAGGCTCAGTCCTGAAAGCTGCGGACTGACCCATGAAAAGCAGGAATGTGCCCTGGCCCCACAGGGAGCAGGGACCCCCGTCCAGGCGGTCGTCTGACCGCTGGGACCCTGCGGCCCCTCTCCCCCAGATTCACTGGAAACCTGAGAACCTGAAAGCTGAGCTCCAGCTAACACATTTAAATGAACCGGTTGTTACCTGAACCTTAAACCACATGTCCTTTGGTCATGGGGCTGCCCTGGGCCAAGAGACATTAACAGAGAGTTCCCAACTCGCAGATGGACTGCGTTCCGAATGTGCGTGTGGAACGCTGTGGTTTGAAAGGCAGAACTCGCTTTCCCAAAGAGGCGACATGATGAATGGTCCTTCGGGGCACAGGCCAGCTCATGACACTCCACGGAACCGTAAGAGAGCTACACATCACACACTTTAGCCAAAACAAAGAGTAGAGGTCAATAACGTACAGTACCAGTAATTAAAGAACAAGATAAATAATAAAGTTGACTAGCTTTCCTTTGGACAACTAGTGCTTAAGCAAAGGAAGATGGAAAGGTCTATCTGGGGAAGTGAGGGGCCTGGGAAAGCTGGTCAAGAGCACTGGCGGTTGGACATCAACCAGCTGGCACAAGCTCTGTCAATTCTAAGAAGCTGGTGCCTGCACCTCAAAAGCCAGCCTCACCCTGAGAAAGGACTCGGGGGCGGGGGTTGAAGGATGTCTCAAAGGGAGTTAGCCTAATTATGTCTATGCAGCCATTCCATCAGCCAAGGTAGGACCTGGCTTCGGTGTTGCTCTCCTTTTAGGAACGATTACCCATTAATCAGTCTGTCCCTGAGCTCCAGAGTCACTGGCGTACGGAACCTTTGGTACCTCTCTCCTACTGATCTCTGAGATCAGACAAGATCTTGGATACTCACATTGCCTGGATGCTTTGGAGTTGATAGCCCCACCCCCCCTTTAGACTGAACCCGGTACTGCCATCCCTTTGACAGAGGGAAGGCCCCACCTATTGTCCAGACCCTCTCCCTCCACCGCCCTGCTCCACATGACCAGCACTGACCCTGGCTGAAGGCATTCTTAATCACCCACTTTAGCTGTAATCCTAAGGAGCAAATACACATTTTATTTGTAAGTATTACAAAGACATGAGAAAAGAGGAAAGGAGTAAATTGACCATTTGTAAAGCAATGAAGAGGACTTCTGCAAGATCCAACCATTAGGTGGCACCATAGGCCCAAGGCAGTTCAGTTGCCCTCAGAAGGTCAGTAAGAAGAGAAAATTAATGAGTGACAACCAGGGAGTGGATAGGAAGTCTGCAGAGAGCCACTCTGCAATAAATAATTTAACATATGGAAGGCATTCTTGTGACAAAAGAATACAGAAGAATTCCAGGACATCCTGGCCTAGAGTGCCCGGTGAAGATAAACCAGAAGCCAGGTAGGGAGGCAGCCTGTCCCAGTGGACTCACCAGTCGGCCGCCCTTTCCATGATCCCATTCTCAGGGGTGGTGTGCCATGTGCCCAAAGGCCAGGCTGCGCAAGCCATGTGCCCTGGCACCATCCATGAAGATCAGTTCAGTCTTGCAGATTCTATCACCTACATCACTTGGTTCCGTCCATACCTCTCCACGCCCTCTCCCCCCATCCTGCACACACTGGCATACACCACCCACCAAGCTCACTGCCATCTTTCGCCAGAACGACAATAGCTTTCTTGTTGGTCTCCCTGTCTTGGGTCATAGTTGAGCCTCCCTCCCCACCCTTGAAGTCAAAAGGCAGGTCTAGTAATGTCATTTCTTGCTTGCCACTCTGTAACGACTTCAATTCTCTTTAGGCCACAGTCCAGACTGTTTAAAAGTATTTGCGTAGACCTCCTTGAGCTGGCCTCTGCTGGTTTGCCAGCCCCTTTCCTGAGTGGTTAAGGGCCTAGGCCACGGAGTCAGTCTCGTCTGGGCTCAGATTCCCAAGGCACCACCTACCAAACTTGGACAAGCTTCCACACCTCTCTGTGCTTCCATGTTCTCCTGTGTAAAACAGGGGGGTGATAACACCATCTGCCCTGTGGGGTCGTTGTGAGGGCGGAATTTCACGCAGGTAAGGCACTTGGAGTAGGAAGCTCTTACCACAATGAACTGTACTGACATTTGTCACCACTCCCTGCTCGACTGGAGTTCCAATGGCAGAGAAGTGGCCATCTGTTGGTCAATGTCCATGGGTAGCTCCTTTTGTAAAATGAGCCGTCACAAACTGGAATGAAATTAGCCATATTTTATTAAGTCTGACTGTCTAATTGTGAGTTCCCTCTTTGTCTATTGCCCTAAATTAAGACCCAGGTATTCCTAAAGGCTTACGCAAGGGTTCCAGCTTGTTACCAGCCATGAGTCCAGGCTCCGGCTTGAGGCCAAGGACAAGTTGGGGGTGGTTTCCCAGGATAAAGTGAAAGCAACACAGCAGCCAGGGGCCAGGAGGCTCTGCATCCTCCCCCCACAGCGGAGGTTCTCCCCTTTGTCCTCTTCGGAGGGTCCTGTTTGCCTTTAGGGAGGCGTTCCACACGGTTAAACCTGCAGATATCTAAGGGAAGGGGGACAGCGGGCCAGGGAAAGAAACACGACCGTGGACACGCAGAGGTTCAATCTCCCCGCATATGGACAACCGCCTGAACACGTCTTCTGATAAATGCTTCTGGGGCAGAGAGCTGAGAAGAAAACGGTCTCTCTTCCTCCCTCCCTCTCTCATCCCCTTTTCTCTCCCCGAACTCCCCACACTCTACCTACCGTCCTCAGAGCTGTCCTCCAGCCCTGTCACCTGGTCACAACACCGCTGGTTCCAGCGCCCAGGACGCTTCACGAGCGGTGACGGCTGACAACTTAACTGCTTCACTACAGAGAGGCCCTCGACTCAAAGGATCTGATCCGTCGTGCTGGTGGCGATGACCTTCGGCTCCCCTCCTCCGGAGGAGGCCAGAGCGTGAGCGGAGGGCGAAGGGGCGGGCGCGCCAGGAGGCTCCCGGAGCCGGTACCGCACAACCCGGGGCGGGGCTGCCGGCGGCTGCTGCAGGCTCACCTCCCACCGTGGCTCCGGCGCCCCAGGGGCCTCCGTCTGCGGACTCCAGGAGACCCTCCGAGCCGGTGCTGCGGGCTGAGGCACGGCCGCGGGGTCGGCGAGAGAGGTGGAGACGGGGCTGGAGGCGCCCCTCCAGCACAAGCAGGTACCTGCCGCCGGGCACAGGCCGAGGGGGCACCTAGTCAGGGTCCCCAGGCTCACGCAGGGGCCGAGTGGCCACAATCACTGGTCACCAAGCCCCTACCCCCATGCGATGTGATTGGCCCTAAGTGGAGGGGCAGCGACCCACTGGAAGATGCTGGTGGCTTCGCCTGACCCCGCCCCACCCCGGGGAAGCCGAACTCGTCCCCACATCTCGGCATTCCTCCCCGCCTCTTCTTCCTCCTCCCCTTCCCAACCTTTCTTCCTTCCTCCTCCTCTCCCTCTCTCACTACCCAGTCCTTAACCCACTCATCCCTATCTATCCTCTGCACCCCATACCTGTGCCTCTCTCTCCTCTTCTCTCCCAGGGCAGAAGCCCTCAGGGCCCAGGTGAAGGCCAAGGAGGACAGCTTGGGGGATGATGAGCCGACCTCAGGCTTGACTCTGGTTCTCGGACTGGACATGCATCAGAATCACTGGGCGGGCTGGCTGAAATGCAGGAGGCTGGGCTCTGCGTTCTAATAGCTCACCTGGAGAATAGGGCCTGATCCTTTGCAAGTCTAGTTCCCAGGAGGGGCCGATGCTTGAGCTCTGAGAACTGCTGGGCTAGCTGGTGACCTCAAACCCAGTCGTTATTTTGCCTTCACTGAACAATCCTGACCAGGTGCCCGGAACTGTGCTGCACCTGGGCGGAGGGGATGCAATTGGAGGCCGGCTTTCCTTCGGGAGCCCACAGCCTGGGAGGAAAGTAAACAGGACAGAAATAACTGAGAGGGTGGGAAAAGATTACTGTCCCTAAAACAGGTTCAAAAAAGAAACGGATTGTTCCTGGCGGGGGCGGGGGTGGAGGGGCGGGGCGCCAAGCTGACGAGGGGCGTGGCATTTGAGCTGGGCCTTGGAGGATGGCTGAAATCTGGCCACCTGGCGATGAGAGGGAGTGAGAATTCTAGATGGAGGGGACAGCAGGCCAAATGGCTTGGAGGTAAAAAAAAAAAAAAAATGTTGGGAAGTGATGATTGGGGAGAGGCAGGGGCGGGTGATACTCACTAAGGCTCTGGCAGAAATCCAGGGTTCCGGAAGGTTTGTTGTGAAAGATAAGGGAGGGCTGGGTTGCGGTGGGCATTGTGGACCACAGGGCGCGTTTGGGATCTGTTCTCTACAATGGGGACGCTATTCGGAAGCTCCATGGCTTTCTTGCTGGTTGCAAACCCAGACCATCCAAAGAGGTTATAGAGGGAAAACTGCCCACCAGGAAGGGCAGGAGACTGGTAGAGTCACTCTTGCAGCTGACGTTTCCTCTCCCTTGAGGCTGAAATCACCGATGCCTTGGCCTCTGCCCTCAGGAGGCACAGCCCCTCTGTGAACTCAGCCCTAGGCAGGATTTGAAGCTTTCTCCTTAACCTGGTGTAGCAAAGCTGTGTGATCCAGGGACCACAGTCAATGTGTCACCTGGGAGCCAATTAGAAATGCAGAGTCTCAGTCCCTCCCCCAGGCCTACTGAATTAAAATTTGCATTTTAACCAGACTCCTGGGTAACTGCACAATGCTTGGCTTTTAGCTTTCAAATGACCAAATGTAGTACACTCGTGGTGGCAAGGAAAGGTAGCGCCTGGTACCCTGGGGGTCATCCAGAAGCTCTTCCAGGGCACAGTCTCTGTTCTCTCCAGCCCAGTCTGCAAGGGCACAGCCAGGTGCCCCCTTCCCTGGGACCAGGCTTTAAATTAAGTTAGTGAGAGGACACAAAAATGCCCCAAACAAGTAGAGTCTCTGGTCAGATCTGTCTCTATAACCTTGAACTTGGAGATGATATTTACTCATTTGGCATCATTTGAGACAAGAGCAAAACATATGTGTTTTGGGGCTCGTTGGATTTATACATTGTATCCCAGACACCAAGGTGGCACTGCCTATTGGCGGCCCACTCTCCACAGCCTTGACTGAATGGTGCCTCATCTGGTTCTCAAATATTTAGTAACAGTGGCCCGATTACTGCTTTGTTTGGAGGTGCACGCACAAGTGTGTATATTTTAATTCCATAAACAAACATTTCGTTATGGCTCTCATCCTAAATTATTCTGGCCCTCTTTATGTTTTGCAGACCTCTCACACAAAGTTTTCTGTGGATGATAAGTGGAAGTAAGTGATTAGTATATTTTTATCACCGTTATGCTAAAAATTACATTTCCATCTTAACCATTTGCGAAATTAAATAAAGCCATCATTTTAGCTGTCAATTTCCCAGGATAGAGAAGGTGAGTTAGCACAGCCATGCATGCACAAAGGTAGTAGACCAGAACCACAGGGTCCTCTGTGCGAACTCCCAAAGTTCGGTTTGTATGTCCTTGAAAATAAGGCAGTGTCAGCTCAGTATTTATTTTAGGCACAAGATACACCTGGTTTTCTTTATATGCTGTTTCCTCTGTGTTCTGGTACCTACTATGGGGTCATTGGCCCTCTGTGGGAAACATATGAAATGAAATAAAAATTAAAGTCCCTCCTTTTTGCTTTCTGGTAATCAATCATGAATGTATTCCTAATCAAAATAGGAAATACTTATTACATTTGTATACCTGTTTTATACTTTCTGTGGTACTTCCACATAGGTCAACTATTTGAGATGCGTTTTCATGATATATACACAAAACAGAATAATGTCATAAAGCATATTGTTTTATGTCTATGCAAGTGCTATTTTAACGTGTGAGAGATTTACTCTTCTATCTACATGGTGTAAATTGAAACTATATTCATTACATAGAATATTAAATAGTTATTTTGAATTTGGGGCTATAAAAACTTAAAACTAAATTCTTGTACCCTTTTCTTTTCTTCACTTTCCATCTCTTCAGAGAAATGAGTATATTTTAATGAGCTTCTAGAAATCTTTCTTGTCTCCTAAGCTCAGCTTCCAACACAGAAACTAATAACCATGTAATTTTCCTCAGGATGCTTACCTGAAATGGAGTTCAGCATCCTAAAGGGTTCCAGTACAACTTTGGTACCTTCTAGCACTAACTTTCTAAAATTCCATTCCAAAGCTGAAGGAAAGCAGGAATATTTACTAGGCTTTCAGGGTTCATTTCTGCACATTCTCCAGCAGGGGGCACCCCTGGGATGTGGATGGGCCCTTTTCTGAGACACTGCTCCTACTAGTAGCTCTAAAGAAATTTCTAGTGAAGGGAGAAAACCCAACCCACACATCCAACAAGTGCCTTCAAAAGGTCACTATTTTGTGGCACAGAATATTACCCTTCAGTGTTTCCTGACTGGTACTCTAGCTCAATGCAACTGGAACCAGCCGTAAGTGGAAGCTTGAAGAGATTTTGTGGCTGATGCTGCCTCATTGGGAATGAAAGATAATGCTAACCAATATTTATAAAGTTATTGATTGGCAATGTTCATAGTTTCCCCTTTCTTCCCTAATCTTAACCCTGGAGTGCTCTTTCTTCCTCTAAGTTAGTGGTTCTCAATCTTGGCTGCATCTTAAAACTACATGGTGAACTTAAAAAATGACTAATGCCTAGATCCCCACCTGGAAACCTGTATCCTTTATCCAGGGTTATCATAACAACATGCCACAGCCGGAGAGGCTTAATCAACAGGAACTCACTTTCTCATCGTTCTAGAGGCTAGAAGTCCAAGATCCAGGTCTCAGTGGCTTTTGCTTTCTTCTGAGGCCTCTCTCCTTGGCTCATATATAGATGGTTGCCCCTTGTGAGGCCTTCACGTGGTCTTCCCTCTGTGTGAGTTCCAGTCCTCACCTCCTCTTCTTGTAAAGACACCAGTCAGATCGGATTAGGGCCCACCTGTAGCACCTCATTTTACCTTAATTACCTCTTTAAATCGCTATCTCCAAATACAATCTCATTCTGAGCCATTGAGGAATAGGGCTTCAACATAGGAACTTGGGGTTGGGGGTGGGGGAACACAGTTCAGCCCGTAACGCCCAGCAATGGTATTTTTAATTGACAAGGGCACTGAACTGATCACATAACTCATTTAACTGATGTAGGGTACAGCCTGGGCACTGCGATTTTAAAAGCTCCCCATTGATTTTAACTTACAGCCAAGGTCAAGTGGCTTTCTTCAGAGCCACCTTTGCTATAGGAAGTTGAGCAACATGACAGCATCTTCGTGATTTTTCTCTACCATTGTGCAAAACTAAGAGTCCAACTAAAAACTTGAACATTCATCATCTGCATGTGTGTGCCTATCTAAGATAATACTTAAGCCTCTTCTTTCTCCTTACAATGAAGACAGTTTATACAACTCGCTGAGGAGTTTTCTGTAGCTCCATGGGCAACATTCTCCCCATAGGCACCATCAGCAGGATATCCCTTTACTTAGGAACATCAGAAATAACTTGAAATGACCAATATTTTAAACTTTTTGACTTTCAAAAATGATTTTGCATGATTCAATCTATTACTCCTCTAATTATTATTATTATTATTAATATTAAGGACAAATAAAATAGCATATATGCTTCACAGAGGTACAGAGGGATCATTATTTTGAATTTGCAAATGAGGAAACTGAGGCTCAGAGACCATATGTGACTTTCAGAAGGCCACATGGCGATAAGGACTGGCCAATCAAGGACTGGAACTCAGGTTTTTCCAGGACCCCTCAGTGACTGTTTTTATTTTTTATGTATTTATTTATTTTTTGACCCATAACTTAACTTGAAAGGACAAGGTTGAGGTCAAAACCTCATGGAAAAACTGAGGGCTGAGAGGAATTGGTTTGGCTGATAAACTCAGCCTCCCCTTTTCCACTGCCTTCCCCCCAAGCCTGGGGGAAAGGGAGGAAGCGAGGAAAACTTCACAGTCAAAGCTTAAAAACCCTGACATTTGAAATCCCAGTTGCTTCCTATGAGCCCAGCCTGTTTTTTTGCCAAACGTGCAAAGGTTGAGGCCTTTTGCAGATGACCTCCTTTGCTGGTTCCAGCCTGCACCAGGAGAGGATGTACAAGATGCACCAGGGCCACGAGTCCATGCACGTGGAGATGATCTTGATCTTCTTCTCCACGCTGATCGTCGCCCAGATTGTGCTGGTGCAGTGGAGACAGAGGCATGGCCGGTCCTACAACGTAAGTCGCCCTGGTGGCTGCTGGAAGCCTGCCCCTCTTGCTGCCACATCCCTCCTTCTTTTGTTACCACTTTGAGGAAAATGGTTGTTGAGGTCAATGATTCTCTACTACGTGCAGTTTGGGCCCCAGGAGACATTTGGCAAAATCTGGGAACAGTTTTTTATCCCCCCACCTTAGCAGGAGGAGAGGAGGGATGGGAGTTGCTACTGGCATCTAGTAGAGGCCAGGAATGCCACTCAGCACGCACAGGACAGCTCCTCGTGGCAAAGACATCCATGGTGCCCAGGTAGAGAAGTCCTGGTTTAAGTAAAACAATTTTCCTTCTGTGCATCAACAACTTCTGCCAGTGGCCCAGGAAAGGAGAATTAGGGATGCCAGAAACAAAAGGTTGAAGCCATCTAACTTTGTTTCATCGGCAATGCACTGTGGTGGCACTGGCAGTGTGCATAGCCATGGAAGCGTGCTAATGCAAACACTGCCCTGAACTCAGCCACTTTCCACGTGGTCCAATCCCACCCAAGTGTGTCCACTAGAACATTGCCACCTCCTGGCCTCAGGGCATTCACTGGGCATTGTTGGGCCTGAGACCTTGCATTTGCACTGTTCAGAGCAGTGATTCTCAGGTCTTAGGGCATATCAGTATCACCTGCAGGGCTTCTTAAGTCAGATTCACAGGTCCCACCCCCAGAGTTTCCGATTCAACAGGTGCCCAATAATTTGCATGTCTGCCAAGTTCCCAGATAGTCCTGGACTGCATTTTGATAATCAATGCTTTAGACTTGCGTGGCCTCCATGGAGAAACACTGCCCAGGAAGAAGGTCCTCGCTTACCACTCTGCATGGGTCTGGGTCTCGGGCTGGTCATTTGTAAGAAGACTTGCCATGACATGTGAAGTACTGGCTTAGACAGTATTTTATTTTCCTTTGACCTATCATAAAACTCATTTCTGTGTAGCACAAGGTCTAAGGGAATTCTTTTGAGTTCTGCATAATACTTAAGTTTAGGCAATTTTGTACATTTTACTTAGAAGGAGGAAGGAATCCTGTTTTGTTTGTCTTTTAAGCAAATGCATCAACTTGCTGCCGTATCACTATTATCTTGTTAATGAAAATAAACATCCTCTGTATTGCAACTTTTTTAATGAAGGAGACTAGAATTATACCTCATTGATTATACTCTCATATTTTAAAAAGACCCTTAAATATATCTTGTTTTAAATATTTTATTTATTTATTTTTAGAGGGAGGGGAAGGGAGGGAGAAAGAGGAGGAGTGAAACATTAATGTGTGGTTGCCTCTCAGGCACCCCCTACTGGGGACATGGCCTGCAACCCAGACATGTGCCCTGACTGGGAATCGAACCAGTGATGCTTTGGTTTACAGGCTTGCGCTCAATTCACTGAGCTACACCAGCCAGGGCCTTCTTGAATATATCTTAACCATAGTTTCCTTATCTACAAAATAGAAATACCTAACATAGAATTTCAGGAGGAACTTATTTGTAATATAAAAATACCACTATGTTAAAAGGAAAGGTTTGGAGGAAGACATGTCATGCTAACACTAATCAAAAGAGAGCTGGATTAAGCTGGATTAATTTCAGACAAAGCAGACTTCAGAACAAGGGTAACTATTAGGCATAAAGAGGGGCATTACATAACACCAAAGGGGTCAGTTATTCAAAAAGACACAGCAATGCTTGACATATATGTCCCTAACAACAGAACATCAAACTATATGAAGCAAACTGATGAACTGTGAGGAGAAATGGGCAAACCCACCATTATATTTGGAGATTTCAATATCTTCTTTCAGTAGTTGATAGATCCAGCGGACAGAAAATGGTAAGGATATAGTTGGCCTGAATGGCACCATCAATCATCTGATTTCAGTTGACTTTTATAGAGTAATTCACCCAACAGCACAGAGTACACAGGCTTCTGAAGCCCACATGAAACATTCACCAATGTGGACCACATTATAGGCCATAAAACACACCAAAACAAATTTGAAATTTGATATCATGCAAAGTACAGTTGACCCTTGAACAAACAGGTTTGTACTGCTCTGGTCCACTTATGTGCAGATTTTCAGTAAATATTGTCATTCCTCCATGTCCCCAAGTTTCGCATCTGTGGAATCAAACAACTGTGGACTGAAAACAGCATCTGCCATCTGCAGCTGGGAATGCACTTCTATCAGAGGGCCGATTTCAGTTACATGCAGAGGTTTGGCTGGAGGGGTGAGGGATGGTGCCCCAACCCCTTGTGCTGTTCAAAAGTCAAGTGTATACTCTCAGACCACAAAAATTAAACTAGAAATCAATACCTGAAACATGAAAAAAATCCCCAAATACTTGGACATTAAATAACACAATACTAAATAACACGAGTCAAAGAAGACTCAAAAGAAACTAAAAAATAATTTGAACTAAATGAAAATCGAATATTTCAAAATTTGTGGAACGCAGCAAAAGCAGTGCTTAGGGGGAAATTTTTAGTATGGAATGCATATATTAGAAAAGAAAAAAGATCTAAAATCAGTAAACTAAACATCTATCTCAAGAAGCTAGAGGAAGAAGAAGTTAAGCTACACATCAAAAGAAAATAAATAATAAAAATTAGGGCAGAAATCAATAAAAATTAAAACAAAATCAATAAGAAACTCAATGAAACCAAAAGGCGGTTCTTTGAAAAGATCAATACATTTAATAAACCTCTAGCCAGCTAACCAAGAAAAATAAGATTGAGAACACAAATTACTAATTAGAAAAGAGGGGCATCATTACTGATCCTGTGCCTGTAAAAAGAAAATAAAGGAATGTTGCAAACAATTTTATGCCCACAGATTTGGATAACTTCGATAAAATAGGCATATTCATTGTAAGCCACAAACTATACCAAAACTCACACAGGAGAGATAGATAATCTTAATAGGCCCATATCCATTTTTAAAACTTGAATCCATAATTGATAACTTTCCAAAGAAGAAAGCACCAAGCCCAGAGGGTTTCACTGTGAAGCCTACATTTAAGGAAGAAATGATACCAACCCTCCACAATCTCTTTCAGAAAGGAGAAGAAGCAGAGGGAAATGTCAGAAGTCATTCTTTGAGGCCAGGATTACACTAATACCCAGCAACACCAAGGCCAGATGAAGACATTTACAAGAAAGAGAAACTACAGCCCAGTATCTGTCATGAACATAAATGTGAAATTCTCGAAAACTTAGCAAATTGAATTAAACAACATATACAAAGAATTCTACACCAAGTAGGTTTTATTCTAGGTATGTAAGCTTGGTCCAGCACACAGAAATCAGGTGATGTGATCCATCACATCAAGAGACTAAAGAAGAAAAACCATGTGATCATATTAATAGATGGAGAAGGGGCATCGACAAGGTCCAACAACCATTCATATAAAAATCCACAGCAAACTGGAAACAAAGGGAAACTTTTTCAACTTGATAAGGAGTATTTATTTTTAAAACACGCTACAGCTCCCATTAACTGGATACTTCCTCCTAAGATAAGGCAGAAGACAAGAATATTCCCTCTCACCGCTCCAATTCAACATTGGACTGGACGCCCTGCCTCGTGCAAGAAGACCAAAAAAGGGGGGAGAGGGAAATGAAAGATATACAGATTGGGAAGGAAGAAATAAAACCATCTTTGTTCGTGGACAACATGACTGCCTATATTGATAATTCAACAGCAACAAAAATAAATCCTGGAACTAAAAAGTAACTATAGCAACGTTGTGGACACAAGGTCAATATACAAAAGTCAGCTGCTTTCTTATATACTAGCAATGAACAATTGAAATTTGAAAGTAAAACACAATTCTGTTTACCATAGCACTCCCAAAAAGGAAGTACTAAGGTATAAATCTGACAAAATATGTACACAATCTATATGAAAAAAACTGAAAAGATCTCAAATAAATAGAAAGATAATCTGTGTTCATGGATTGGAAGGTTCAATATAGTCAAGATATCAATTTTTCCCAACTGGACCTATAGGTTCAATACAACCCCAATCAAAATCTCAGCAAGCTATTCTGTGGGTATCAACAAACTGATTCTGCAGTTAATATGGAAAGGTAGAAGACTCGGACTACAAACTGAACACTTAAGAAGAACAATATTGGAGAACTCACATTTTCCAAATTCAATACTTACTGTAAAGCTATAGTAATCAATACAACGTCATATTGGTGAAAGAAAAGATGCAGAGATCAATGAAACAGAACAGAGAACCCATAAATAGACCCACACAAGTATAGTCAACTGACCCATGATGAAGGAGCAAAGGCAATTCAATGGAGAAAGGAGAATCTTTTCAATAAATGGTGCTGAAACAATTGGGCATCCATATGCAAAAAAGTGAACCTAGACATAGAATCTACATGTTTCACAAAAATTAACTCAAAATGGATCATGGACCTACATGTAAAATGCGAAACTATAAAACTTCTAGAAGATAACATAGGAAAAATATCTAGATGAACTTGGGTTTGGTGATGAGCTTTTAGCTAGAACACCAAAAGCATGATCCATGAAAGAAAATATAATATTATTGATAAGTTGGGTTTTATTGAAATTTAAACCTGTGCTGTGAAAGATACAGTTGCAATCATGAAAAGACGAGCTACAGACTAGGAGAGAGTAATTGTAAAATATGTATCTAACAAAGAACTGTTATCTAAAATATACTTAAAAGACAATCATAAAAAACAACTTAAATGGCAAAAAGTCTGAAAAGATAGCATATATGAAAAAATATCATCATATATCGTTAGGAAGCTGCAAAGTAAAGCAATGAGATACAATGCATACCTATTAGAACAGCTAAGTTCAAAAACACTGACAATACCCAATGCCGATGAGGTTGCAGAGCAGCAGGTACTCTTGGTGCGAATGCAAAATGGTAGAGCTGTTTGGAGGCAGTTTACCAGTCTCCCACAAAGCTAAACACGGTCTTTCCATATGATCCAGCAATCATGCTACTAGGTATTTACCGAATTGAATTGAAAGCCTGCATCTACACAAAAAACCTGCATCCAAATATTTTTTAAAGATTATTTTTAGAGAGGGGGAAGGGAAGGAGAAAGAGAGGGAGAGAAACATCTTGCCTCTCGTATGCACCCTAATGAGGGACCAAACCACAACCCAGCCACGTGCTCTGACCGGGAATCTAATCAGTGATCTTTCACTGTGTGGGACGATGCCTAACCCACTGAGCCACACCTGTCAGGTTTGTACCCAAGTAGTTATAGCACCCCAAAGTGGAAGTAACCAAGAGATGTAGTTTAAAATATGAATGAATAAACAAACTGTGACACCTCCATACAATGCAGTCTTACTAGGCAGTAAAAAGGTATGAGCTGTCGAGCCATGAGAAGACATGGAGGAACCTTGGTAAAACAAGCCAAAATGAAAAGGCCACATGCTGTCTGAGCTCAATGATATAACATTCTGAAAAATGCAAAACTATAGAGACAGTAAAATGGTGGCAATGGTGAGAGAATCTAACTGCATTACAAATGCATGAAACAACGTCACTGAAGGGCACTGGAGGTCAAGGTGTTGCTCCAAGTGCCTTTGGAAATGAGACAAGCCTGTGTAAGGTTAAGGCACTGGGAACTGCACACAAGCACTGTATTCTAGTGGATAAAGTTGTTTCCCATGAGGGTACAGGTTGACAATTCTGATAGTGCTATATATGCATACTGGGATGGAAACATTATGTAAATCGTGGCAGATGGTGGGAGTGGAAGTTTACAGAAAGCAAAGGGAGGAAGTTTTTTAAAAAGTAGGAAAAGCACGCAATAACATGTGTGAACAGCTTCGTATACTAATTATTATTTATATATTTATTTATACCCTGAGGGTATTTTTTTTACACATAAAGTATTATTTTTCCATTATTGCATGCTTAAGTTGGACCATGTACATCAGAGGTGAGGGACTAGTCCAAACAGCCGAGAACATTTTCACATACAGCTCTTAACAAATGTTTATATTCTGAAATGATCATTTAATTTACCTAGACAGATCGTGTTCTGTGGTCTGCAGAGGCTGTGTATACCAGAGCAACTGACTATAAAAGTACATAAAGCAAAAGAAACAGGTTATTTAGAAAATAAAGTTTAAAAATATAATATTGACTGCTCCTAAGTGACACCAAAAAGTGCAGAGAGAAAGTAGTTAGAAAATGGAAAGTTCTAATTTGGTTTGGGATACAGCTAAACACCTGGATGCTTCCAAATACTCATATTTTTAGCATAATATAGACGGAGCATCTGGATATTTGAATTTTTCTCTTTCCAGCTGATAGTGTTGATATGGTGTAGACATAGGCAGAGCCTCAAAGTTAAATTATTTCCAAATGCTTTTAACAGCATTTAATTAAAAATAAAATTCCATTCAACACCACCTTCCCCATCTTCTTTTATGTACCCTACTTTTCATATCTGCAGGGAGTAGGGGGGAGGGTACCAAAAAGAATCCTTCTCCTTCCCTTCAAATCATTAGAAGGCCTGATGACTGCATACACAGAATTCGGGTTTCAGGCACACTGTTAACTTGCCTCGATACGCTGGCTGATCATTTGCCATAGACTGAAACATTGCTCTATTTAAAATAAGCTTCCTGCCAATTAATAGCTGTGAAACACTAGAACATAGTACTACTATACTAATAAAAGATTAGGTCTGTTAAATCTTTTTAAAATAAGGGAAGACACAAATACATACTTATGTAACATTGCAGAATCTCCTTTAACAAGTTAAATAGTCAAATCAACAGTCTCAATTGATTTGAAGATAGCAATCTGGACCAAGTGAATTTCTAAGAATCCTTCATATGCCAGGATTCCATAATTTTACTTCTTTGATTTATGTCCACGCGTTCCTTCATTGCCTTTGTACTAATAGCACAATATTCCTTGGAGTCATTTATGTACATGATAATTTTCTGCTGACCTCTAGCACACCCCTGCTCTCCCTCCACCCCGTCCACACAAATACACGCAGACGCGTGTACAAATGGTTGCAAACACAGTAGATTGGGATCTGCAGTGCAAAGGAAATGAACATCACATATACACAGATCTTACCTTCCTCCCTTTCTTTCCTTCTTTTCTTCCTTCCTTCCCTATCGTGTGACCCATCATCATCCTATACAAATAGACAAATGAAAAGATATCTTTGTTTTGTCTTAACTTGCAATTCTTTTCAGATTCTTTACGTGCATGTAAAAGAAAAAACATGGTACCAATGGGCAGCATCTGATTCGTCAGGACATTCCTTCTGCCATGATGCAGGGTGGGGATAATGTGGGTGATGGGATCCAGATGCAGGGCTGCCCTTGGCCAGTCATGCACATGTGTTTTCTACGCACATGCCCAGATGGCGACCCCTCTGGCATTATTAATGTGTCCCAGTTGCCAGGCTTCTTCTGTTGCACGCATGCACCTCAATTTCACATATTTCATGTGTTTATTTATGAGGCACAACATTCCCACATTTCATATGTGGCAGTTATTTTTAAAAATGAGAAGTTTTAACTGCTCTGGAAATTGATAAAGAACCTTTTAAATTGCTATGAAATGTAACCCTCATTTCAAAAGTACTTCTCCATACAGTTATTGAGTTCATAATGCAAATTTCTGACCTTTCCCCTAGGATGTTGAGAAAACGTGGTGCTGGGTTTACACCTTAAAGAAAGTTAAGAAATTAAGTATTTGCATACACAATACAGTATAATGTTTTCTCTTTTTTTTTTTTTTGCTTTCCTTTTATTTCTATTCTCCAAAGCCTATTTTTTAAAAGTAGCATATCTATACATTCGAACATTGTTATTCTCTGTTAATTAAATCCAGGCATCAAGTAAGAGAAATTTGGAATCTTCTAGAAATAGGTTGTATTTATAAATCCACAGGGAAAGAACTAGCATTATAAATATATAGTCCAATTGTCACTTCAAACTATCATAGATTGTGACTCCACCGATTTGAGGAAGTGGAGTAGACTTGTAAAGTTTGACTTAAAACCTAAAGTATAAAATATAGGAGCACGGTAGTTGCACTGAATTAAAATGAACAGATTCTTAACTTCTTATTTTAAAAAAAACTTAAGCATGTTTATGGGGAAAATAAAAAGATTAATCAAATTCTTAAAATAGAAAGATGAGAAATGCAAATGTCCATTTCCTTCTTTGATATCAGAAGTAATGAACTAAAAAGAATTCAAAACCTATAATATATCATAGATTACTATCACCATTATAAGCAAAGAGGAAATGAATGACCCAAATACTGATGAGAGTTTTAAGGAGCTGCACACTTTTAGCATCAACAGTGGATAGTCAAACTACTGAATATGACAGGGCGCAAACCTTGTCTTGGTTTGCTCGAATGTGCTTTCTGGACCTCATGAAAACTATTCTACTTCCTTAAGGAAAGTCTGTTGTTCCTATTTGCGTATCTGTGTCTATCTATTTATACCTATATCCATATATCTCAATTTGATAAATAAAGGTGCAATCCCATTCATTAGCTTCAACCATACCCACAAAGTAGGGTGGAAAATTAAAGCAATTACCTGACTAATTCAGGCAAGAATAAAGAATACGTACCCTGAAAACACTACCTGGAATTCAAAAACAAAAAGCAGGTGATAGCACATTATATCTTTAGATAGTTACCTCAGGTTTGCGCCATGTGTGGTTTTGTTCAAAGGCATATGTATAGTAGCAACTGTGTACTGTTCTCTGAAAGATTTAGAGCAATTCTAAGATTTCAGATCCAGGTTAAATAAAGCAATAAAGCAATAAAAAGAGAATGAAAAGCCTGGGAAATGTCTTCTTATCTAATATGGATGGAAGAATGGCTGTGACTTTGCCTTCTTCATTTACATCTTGAAGTCCTATCAAACAATTTTGGTTAATGACCTTTAGACTATTTTAACCAAGATCTTATGAAAAGATCCAAAAATACATTCACATTCTTTTTTTTAAAGCCACCTCCTTTTATCACAAATATGAAGTGAGTAAAGAAAACAAATAAATGACACCAGTCTTTTTTATACTCAGATGACAAGCAGAGCCCAACAACTATTTCTACATCACTGGCAGACATAATTAATCAATCATGATCCTTTACCACAAAGCTAGGAACGGGGCCATTAGAATCATCCTCGACAGAGCATTGCCAGGGGGAACTACCAAAGTCTGCACCTGAGACAACACCTCGTTGCCATTCCCCTCTCACACTGGCGCTGAGCAAAGAACAGGTGGTCAGCCTAGATGTGAGGAAACACGAAAGACCAAAGATGACTGCTGTTGCTAAACCTATCCGCTTTTTCCAGCAGCTGCGAATAGCTGCTAAAGAGCAGGAGTGTCAGTCACTGTGGCACCCGTAACAAGGCAGGCACTCACAGCCCATCAGTGCAGCCTCCCCGCTGCCAGCTTACAGAGCCAAACAAAGGCCGCTTGGATTCAGGTCCTCGGTCCGGCCATACAGGGTTACACACAGAGAACAGGAAATGGTCTGATCCACATCTTAGGGTTGCTGGGGAAAGGTACCAGAAACCAAAGAGGAAAGCCAAGAAACAAATCTAATAGTCAGGGCTGAGGTAACCCCAGAGCTGGGATTCGGGGCTTAATCCTGCAGAGTGCACGGGGACCACAGACGGAAGTGGTCCCCGACGCTGCTCGGACACCACTTCCTCCTCTGAGATCACTGCATTTGCGCATGTGCAGCGTAGTAACAGCGCCCCCGGGCTCCTCCTGGGACTGTTTGCAGACCGTGGTCTGGGCTGTTATCCCCACCTCGGCACAGGCAGGCGGGGCGGACGGTTTTCTCCAACTTTACAGCCAAAAGGAGGCTTGTCTGTCCAAAATCACAGCCGTTGATGTCTAAAGTTGCTTTCATCTGAAATATCCAAAAGAAAGTAGGTGTCACAAGCTGGAGAGTTTGGATTATTTCCCATTCGAATTTTCAGATAATTGTGCCCATCCGCTCCAGAACTGTGCATGTTCTGAACAGTTTGCAGTTGGGTGACGAGCCAGATGAGTGTTACAGGCAGGGTGGGCGCGGCGATTCCCCCAGAGTAGCTGCGAATCGTTTTAATAACGCACATGCCATTCTGGGCCCTCAGTCATTGAAAGAGACTTTCTGTTCATTTCTCTAACAGCTGGTGACCCTGTTGCAGATGTGGGTTGTCCCTTTGTATTTCACGATAAAACTTTACTGGTGGCGGTTTCTGTCCATGTGGGGGATGTTCTCAGTCATCACCAGTTACATCCTCTTCAGAGCTACCCGAAAGCCTCTCTCTGGGAGAACGCCGCGGTAGGTATCCCAGTCGTCTCTACTCCGCCATCCCCTTCCTTGTAAACACTAAAAAGAATAGTTAATTTCCATTTTCCTGGGGCGGGGAGATGCCTTCAGCAACAAAACTATTTGGAGATTTGCTAAACTGCTGTTAGTTCACAATCATTATTTAATGGTGATTCAGACATGCCTGTAAACTGTGTTACCAGCTAGTGAAAGCTAGGAGAAAGAGAAGTGAAACTATTAAGTTTCTAGAGGACCATTTGCATGTTTATTTTTAACACAGCATTTTGTTTGATTCCACTAGAAGTTGTCACACACATTTTATAGTAGAGCAAGAGTTAGAAGTCTGTATTTCTAACAACTACACGTGAGGTGTATATATGAGATAAATTACAAGAAATTGATAACTTATTACTCTCATAACAAATGAAGTTTTAATATTCCATTGATCATTTTAATGACCATGTCAGCTTCTTAATATTTATATAATTCCATTATATTATTCACAAATCTTTCCAAAGTGCTTATAATGTGCCCACAATTGCTCCTGCTCTCCTTGTTCTTTAGATAAGGTCTGAATCCAAATCCAGATACAACTGAAATGGGGTTAAAAAAATTATGTAAAGTGTTTAATGGTAATAAGAAAATGTGAACTCTTGATCTGCGTTGGAGAATAAGCTATAAACAACTGTGAAATATTTTATGATTATTTAGCCATTCAGATGTTTGTTTTCATCTAAAAAATGTTGTGGCAGCGATGAAGCCAACTTGTCCTTTTAATATGAAGAAGGAAAAATATACAATGAAAGAAATCAGATTGATAAGTGTAATGCTAAAGATTGAAATTCAAATAAATAAATTCAAATGAAGAGCCCTGGCTGGTGTAGCTCAGTGGATTGAGCACGGGCTGGGAACCAAAGGGTCCCGGTTCGATTCCCAGTCAGGGCACATGCCTGGGTTGTCAGGCCAGGTCCTTGTGAGGGCCATGTGAGAGGCAACCATACATTGCTGTTTCTGTCCCTGTCTCCTTCCCTTCCCCTCTCTCTAGAAATAAAAAAATATATATAAATAAATAAATAAATAAATTCAAATGAATTCAGGCTTATGAGTACTGTAATCTCATCCCACTTCGGGACACGTTTTCGAGGGTGTTAGAAGACCTTCTATACTGGCCAGTTTGAGGTCGTCTCCTTTGTAGGGCCTTGTGTCCCCATCAGCAAATAGACAGCTGGTGCCCTTCCTCCTCACACAATGTTGTAAATTATGTAAGTCTTGTGAGGTGATCTAAGTTTTGGACGAATTGAAATGTACTTCTTTTCACCCCCTGGATAGAATCTGTGTTGTATATCAATGAAAACAGTTCACTTTTTCTCTGTATAATGAATTACCCAGCTGAACGCAATCTTTCTGTGCATATCCGCTCACTCAACGCAGAGGAACTTCACTACGGGAAATACCCAAAACGCTGCTTCGTCAGACCCATGGCTCATACATCTCACATGGCCGTGGTCCCAAGCCCTGTGCTTCTCATGCCCACAGTGCACACACTTCAGCTTCTTCCTGCCTGCAAAGCTCTGAGCCCTGCAACAGTCTGACAGCCAAGACACTCCACTCCCATTTTAAGAAGAGCCAGCTGCCATTTGAAGGAAACAATGGAAGAGGTTAATTAGGCCCCTTTTCCTCTAGGAAAGCAGTAAGGATAAAGAAACTCATACTGATAAGAGGCAGTGTCCCTAATGATCTTTATGGATCTTTGCTTAACTACCATATGATAGGTAAGTCACATCTCAGCAATTTTCCATTGGAAGTGGAGGATTTCATTACAAGCTAAGAAAGCTGGTCCAGCAAATGTGCATGGTGCAGAGGGCAAACCCAAGAGGAATAGTCTCCGGCACCAGCATAGTGTATGTAAAACCCAGCTGTTCCAACAAGCCCTGGCTGAGGGACAGAGTAGCAGTTAAGGAGAAGTGCGTTTCCTCTCTACCACAGTCGGGTTGTCCATAAAACAATGTGCAGGCTCAGAAATAGGCCACATGCAGCCTCAAAGAGCTGGGCCTCATCATATCCATTCCAACCCAAGGCCAGCTTCTCCTTTGTGGACACTGCTCTGAAGCATGACCACAATTTCTTTTCTGGCCTAGCTGTAATCAGGTTAGCAAGGGGGTTCTGGGCTCTAGGAACCTGTACCCCCCATAAGAAGGAAGATTTGGAGGTGACATTTGGAAAATCGAACACATCCATAACAATAATGTGACATATTGAGCATTTAATGTGCCAAGTGTTTTAAACATCAATACATTATCTCAGAAAGTCTTCAGAACTGTTTTAGAAGCTGGTGTTATCATCCACCCATTAGAAATGAGCAATCACAGGAAGAAATGCTGAGTAGGTTGGCCAGGGTCCCACTTGTAGTAAGTGGCAGAGCCCAGAATCAAGCCAAGGAGAAAGCATGCTGCGGCCTAATTACATCAACAAACCACTTTGCACAGAGAAACCCCACATTTAAAAAGGCTGTTAGTCAGGAAGACCTCTATCGCTGGCACCACCTGGAGAGGGGTCCTTCGGGTAGGGAGAGAGTATGTGAGGTATGTGTGGAGTTCAAGGAACCCCAATCTGGTGCCACTGGTGCGGTGCGGTGCGGTGCTGTGCGGTGGAGAGGGAGGTCCTCTCAGAGCTGGCCACTTTTACCATCCTCACCCCATTTAGCAGCACAAACTTCCACCTCGATCTGGCTGCACTGAGCAAAGATTCAAACAGTTGGCTGCTCCCAATCAAAAGGACCAAGCCAACAGCCCCCTGAGTCCCTCTGGCCCCAAGGCTCGCTCTGGCCCCTGTAGAGATAACACAGCCTCACAGCAATTTGAGCCACCTCGTGGGAGCTTCACAGCTGAGGCCTACCCTGCGCAGGATTACACCTGGAGGCAGAGGTGCCCCCCGCCCACCACACAGCCCTTGTATGTGAGTTGCTTGAAGCAGGGAAAGCACTTTACCGCAGAAATGATATACGTGACATCTCACTTCTCCGGCTAGCCCCATTTAAACTGTCATGTTTCAGAAACTCCCTTCTGACTAGAATTCACTGCCGCAGGCATCTTTTAAAATAACATCAAAACATTCCATCAGAAATATGATAGAACTTAAGCATTTGGTGCAATGACTCCACCAGGGAGGAAGCCGGGGAAGGTGAAAGAGCAGGAGACAGGGCTCCAGGGGTTGGGGTCAGAGGGTGGGGTCAGGTCTCTGCAGTGAGTCTAATTAAGGGAAGTTTGTTGTGGAAGGCAGGGGAGGGGCTTCAGGTGGACAGGGAAAGGACTGAGGGACAAACAGGGTCTCCTGCCACTGTCTGCCCTTGAGAGCAATGGCCCAGCCACCCCCTTATTGTTTCTGGGGCCCTAGGCTAGTCCCTCATGGGCTGTTTCTCCTTCCACCACCTCTCCTGTTCCCTGTTGGAGAAGGGGACCTGTTTTGTGTGCCCACCAGGAATGGAGCTAGACTCCAGCCTCTTCCTCTATCTTCCCATGCATGAAGCAGCCACGTGGCCCCTTGCACAGCCTTTTCCAAGGGCTTTTACTGCCGGGGATGAGGGGAAAGAACAGAGTACAGGGGTTCCTTCTACATCATCTCCACTCTCCTCTCCATCCCGTCCTCTCACTTCCCCACTGAGGCCCTGTGGGAAGAAGGAAAGGCCTTAAGGATGGTCATGGTCAGTGCGTCCACAGAGCAGAAAACAAGGCTGAATGAAGCAAGTTCAACCCAGGGCTACAGGAGGGGCCCTTTGACAGTGGGGAGAGGGGAGGAAGGCTGAGATTCTCTGGTCAGGGGCAAGGGTGCGGCAGGAGCAGGAGGATGAGAAATTCCTGGCTTTGCTCGCCTCCAAGGTACTTCCGCCAAAACCACTCTTCTAAGCTAACCCTGGAGCCAAAAGAGAAAAGAAGGAGAGGAGGCAGGGTCCCAGGTAGAGTAACCATCCTAAAGGCCATTTCTACGTGAGGAACTCAGACGAGCTACAATGAATCTATAGATGTATGTACACAGAAACACATGCACATGGTAGTACCACTTACATATTGTTCCTTGATATTAAAACTCCAGGTTACTGTTGAGTTTAACTGATATAATACACTTATATTCTATATCTTACATAATAAATAGAATTTTAGAAACTAAAAACTGACAGGGCAATAGCTTAAAAAGGTAAAATACTTTGTAATATATCATGCTCTGTGTTTCTCCCCATTTTTCACTCCACAGTTTGGTCTACAAATGGTTTCTTCTAATCTACAAACTCAGCTATGCCTTTGGTGTTGTGGGTTATTTGGCTATCGTATTTACAATGAGTGGACTCCACTTATTTTTCAAGTAAGTATTTCCAATGAAGACCTTAATATCTCAAAGCATTTGCTTATAACATCCAGCTGGTCAAGTTCTCTGTATCTGGAAGCCACATTAAAAAAAAAAAAAAAAAAGAGCTTTAATGCAACAATGAATTTATGGCAACATTTTTGAAAAGTAGATTTCCCAATATGTTTTTAGATTTTCAGGGAAATTTTTCATTCCAGACTATATCTACTATAAATGAAAAACATACAGCATTTTTAATTTAGCTACAATGAATTCCAAAGTAAAGGTCCATTACCATCAATTACTTTGTCATTTGTTTATCATCATCTCAAAAAGCTAAGTTGGTAAATCTGAAATAGACTAATTTCAAAGAGTTAATACAAACATTTTCCTTTTTTCCTAATTAAATATCAAAGACTTTAACAAATTCAATTTCTTTCCTTTTGTTCAAAAAATGATTAATGTATGTTAGTAAAATGATACTTAAGCAAAAGAATAATTTCAAGGTAGTTTAGCAACTTCCCACATTTAAGGTTACTGCAATAAGATGCTTCTTATTTATTTGCTTTTTCAACACCCCTCATTATTCCACCTAGAAGAAGAATATTCCAAAGGAAGTTATATAGCATAATAATCCACATAAATTATTAAGAAGATACAAATGCTTGCAATAACTTTATGATAAAATAAGTATTTTTCATTTTCCGATTCTCTTATTCTAAGTATGTTAAATCTAGCATACTTTCCATATGCATATATTCCTTTTCCCCAATGCACATATGATATGCATTGTTATTTAGTTTTTCTCCTTGGCCCTATATATTTACTCAGACATTTTTTTAAAATATATTTGTTCAGGGTACAAAGAAACACTGTTATTTACTTCAATCTTGCCATTAAAGCTGAAGCATTTCAATGGCATCTAAGAAAAAAATGTGGGGACTTCCGGCCAGGATGGAGGCATAGGTAGACACACTGTGCCTCCTCGCACAACCAAAAGAGGAAAAACAACAATTTAAAAAACAAGAACAGCCAGATATGACAGAAAACTGAACTGAGTGGAAGTCCGACAACCAAGGAGTTAAAGAAGACACATTCATCCAGACCGGTAAGTGGGGCAGAGCCGTGTGGAGAGCACTCAGCAAGACACGGTTTGTGGAGCCGTACCCGCAACACTCCAGCTGCCCAGAGAGGCCCGTGGCGGGCACGCCTGGCCAAAACACTGCAGGCGCACTCGGAGAAACTGGGGCTGAGACAGGTGGACTGGGCGGTCCCTCATTCTCGTGCAGATAAACCGGGAGGAAAAGCTGGGGAGCAGAACAGACCCCACGGCCCACCAACGCAGGGAAATAAAGCCTCAAACCACCAATTGAATACACCTGTGGGGGTTGAGGCGGCAGTGGGAGGAACTCCCAGCCTCACAGGAGAGTTCGTTGGAGAGACCCACAGGGACCTGGAACTGTGCAGGCCCGTCCACTCACCCCGGAGCCAGCAAAGAAGGGCCCAACAGGCTTGTGGGTAGCTGGGGAAGTGCGGAGACCAGAGCA
Source organism: Micronycteris hirsuta (assembly GCA_004026765.1). Lineage (NCBI taxonomy): Eukaryota > Metazoa > Chordata > Mammalia > Chiroptera > Phyllostomidae > Micronycteris > Micronycteris hirsuta. The sequence goes on along the minus strand of PVJI01002749.1, from coordinate 13,875 downwards.
AGCGCCATTGTTCTCTCAGGCCCTGCCCCCACAGACAGTGTCACAACACAATGTGGGCTACCCCGCCCTGGTGAACACCTAAGGCTCTGCCCCTTAAAGTAACAGGCGCACCAAGAAAAAATAATGGCCCAAATGAAAGAACACATCAAAGATCCAGAAAAAATTCAACTAAGTGACCAAGAGATAGCCAACCTATCAGATGCACAGTTCAAAGCATTGGTAATCAGGATGCACACAGGATTCGAAGAAAGAATGTCACAACTGTCACAATTACTTGAACAAATGAGAAGGGATGAGAAGGAAACTGGGACTCAAATCAACGGAGTGGACCAGCAGAAAGAAAAAAAACATCCAACCAGAAAAGAATGAAGAAACAAGAATTCAAAAAACTGAGGAGAGGCTTAGGAACCTCCAGGACATCTTTAAACATCCCAACATCCGAGTCATAGGGGTGCCAGAAGGAGAAGAGGAAGACCAAGGGATTGAAAACTTATTTGAACAAATAATGAAGGACAACTTCCCCAAGCTGGTGAAGGAAATAGACTTTCAGGAAGTCCAGGAAGCTCGGAGAGTCCCAAAGAAGTTGGATCCAAAGAGGAATGCACCAAGACACATCATAATTACATTACCCAAGATTAAGAATAAGGAGAGAATCTTAGAAGCAGCAAGAGAAAAGGAGACAGTTACCTACAAAGGAATTCCCATAAGATTGTCAGCTGATTTCTCAAAAGAGACTTTGCAGGCAAGAAGGGGCTGGAGAGAAGTATTCCAAGTCATGAAAGGCAAGGACCTACATCCAAGAATACTCTATCCAGCAAAGCTATCATTTAGAATGGAAGGGCAGATAAAGTGCTTCTCAGATAAGGTCAAGTTCAAGGAGTTTATCAACACCCAGCCTTTATTATATAAAATGTTAAAGGGATTTATATAAGGCATGGAGGGATATCAGCAGAGGAGCGGTAGGGGGAGAGAAGGGGAAAAGGTGCAGAGAGTAAGTAGCATAAATGTGTGGGAGTTCTTTCCACATGCGTGAAAACACGCAAGTTCTGGGAATCACACGTGTCAGAGCGCAGCTCCGCGTGAGGAAAAATTATTCCCGTGTGGACAAGCGTGGATCATGTCAGTGGAAAAGGAATCCGCTAATGGGAATTTGGCAAAAATGTATCTTAAGAAATTCTCTTAACTTGCTGAGTCTCTCCCTTCCAGAGTCAGGAAGCTTAAGTTAATGAATCACTGCCTCAATGTTTTATGGTCCTAAAAGTTAACAGCCCTAGTTAGCTTACCCTCAATTTACTTGTCTCCTGTTTAATGTATACCCTGGTCCTGTCTGCCACCGGACCTGAATTTACATCCTAATGCTCTGTTACTGAGTAAACCTACCCTTTATCTATTCCCTTCCCATATATCCTCATGACCCAACTGAAAACCCCTGTTCTGCATAAGCCCATGAATAATCAATCCAATGTAAGTGTGTCCTAAAGCTTCTAATAAAAAGCCTGGCTGAGCTAGGCACGAGGCCTTTTTCCAAGGTGGAGGAAAAGACCTATGGCTGCCGGATTCTTTTCTCAAAGCATGTCTCTGGGTAAGTTTGATTCACGCGTCAGGGTACGGTTCCCCACGGATTTCACTGGGACGAAATCCCAGCGTCATAAATGGTAGGTAGAAAACAGACAGGGGAGGTTAAGAACAGTATAGGAAATGTAGAAGACAATGAACTTATGTGTATGACCCATGGACAAAAACTAAAGGGCAGGGAATGGGTGGATGGGGGGTGGAGGGGAAGAAAGGGGAGAAAATGGGACAACTGTAATAGCATAATCAATAAAATATATTTTAAAAAAAGAAAAAAAACGTGGATGTGACATTCTCAGATGAGGACAGAGAGCTAAATGAACTTCATAGCTATAGAAAAAATTGTCTTTTAAAATAGGAAAAAGATGTTTATATTAAACTTCATCATCATACTTAAATGTAGCATTATTACACTTAATATTGACTTCTTACATGATGCAAAACTGTGCTGATCCTGAAATGTATTATTAACGGTAGAATGACAGGAGTGACAAAATCTGCTTGTGTGCCCACAAACAGATTTTACACACACACATATACACACACACCCCACACACATATACACACACATACACACACATATACACATATATACACACATATATACACACACACACCACAAACACGTGTGTATGTATATGATTTAAAGAGAAACTACACTTGATCTGCAAATTTAAAAGATCTCCATTAAAAGTAGGCCTACATTTCCCTCCCACAAAAATCTGAAGCATCATTTCCTTCTATATATCTTCTTCCTTAAAACTTCTAGAACTAATCCAAATACAGTAGCTGCTAGTGTCAATTGAGCTCCTAAAATATGAAATAAGACGTGCTATAGTATAAAATATACACTGGATTTCAAAGACAGTATGAAAAATAATTTTTTGTATTAACTACATGTTAAAATGATAGAGTTTTAATTGTACTGGTGAAATCATTTCATCCGTTTCTTTTGACCTTTTTAATGTGGCCACTAGAAAATTTTCAATGTTCTGCATGTGTCCAATCTGTATTTTCATTGGACAGTACTGCCCTAGAATTTTGTTTCCAGTACTCATGAAATCCCTTTTGCTGAGGACAGTGGGAAAGGAGGAAACTGAGTGCTTAGAAACTGTGAGAGGTAAAGAGATAGCAGAGCAAGAAAGTCTGGAGAGAAAGTAAGCTTCCATTAGGAAGCTGGTGGCCGAGACGTGCTGTGGACGAGGTCCTGCCCAGTGGAGGCTGAATCATCAGCCTGTGTCCTGAGAAGGGAATTTCAGACGTACCACGTAGCTATGGAAAGCAGCTCAAATAGAACTCCCCGGAATGCTTCTCATATCAAAGTTACCTTGGGACAATAATGGAAATAGAAAGGCTGAGATCAGCAACATTAATTCATAAAATAAGGAAGGCCATGGGAGAGAGCACCAGGCCTGGTGGAAAGGACTCTTCCTATGGCAACAGCACAACCTGATTTTTTAAGCATTTTGTGAAACTTTCAGACCAGGAGCTCCTAACATTTTCTAGCAGGAAAGAAATAGAAAGTAACTGTACAGAGTGATTATTGCTAGTTTAAGACATAGAAAGACACTGATTTTTTTTTTCAGCATACTGTCTACATTACTTTCTTTTACTGAATGCAAGAATATTTTTAAGGACTTTTATTAAACTGCTTGAAACTACAGTTGTCCCAACACTATTATCTCATAAGATTTTAAGATCCTCCTTAACCATGACTTTTTCTGCAATAAAGCATACGAAAGACTTAACCCTTCAGATCGAAAAGGAATTATTTTTTCCCTACTAAGTGTTGTTGATCATCATTACATAAGAAGTCCCTTCTGTGGAACTTTGTTAACCACACTTTTCATCAACACCTGCTCCCCTGGACTTGGAGGGAAGATAACGCTCAGTCCTCAGACATACCCAGGCAAGCCTTAAAAGGATGAAGCTACCACCTGTGTTGTAGTTCCCAATTCATATCACCAAAAGATAGGCACCCTCTAAATCTACAAAGCTCCCCGCCTTTACGTTTCCTTCACAAGTTAACAGAGCCCCAAAGCCCCTAGAAGAAGATTCCAGAAACAGACGACCCAACTCCTCTCCACTCTCCCCTCCCTTCCTGATTCAGTCAGACGCACCCAGGCCCACTGCTAGTATTTGAGACTATTGACAGAGAGAAAAAGCCAAATATGCAATGATTAAGATTTAGAAACTAAATTAGAAGCTAATTATTCACTTTTTAAAGAGATCTTTGGATGGGCATCTGTAATAGTGTCAACAATTTTTTAAAAAGAAAAAAGGGGATTATAATAAAGAATCCTATTATATTTGAACTATAATCCAACTTGCAAAAAAAATTTTGACTAATACATGACAACTATGACATTGTAGCAAAAGACCTCAAAATTTGAGGTTGATTCTTATATCTACCACAAATATTTTGGGGTGAGATAAAGTATTTGAAATCATTCTATAAAATCTGAGGTCTGAAGAGGGATGCTCAACCCTAGCTGTGTTATAGAGTCACCCGAGCAGCTCCTGATAAGCACTGCTGTGCAGACCCCACGCCAAGCCACTTAAACTGGAACCCTGGAAGGTGGGCTCACATATCAGTAGAGTTTTACATCTCCCCAGGTGATTACAATCTATATTTGGGCTGAGAACCTTGCTCTTTCAAAGAGCCTTGGAATGCTACCTGCCCATTGGGATGCCTGGGGTCTAGAGAGCTTCCAAAAAATGCTGCTGCACAGGCCCCATCCCCAGAGAGTTTGATGTAATCGGCCTTGTGTACAGCCGGAGGATGGGGATTCTTACAAGCTGCCAGGTCTTCCTATGCTCAGCCCAGCTCGACAGCCATTGGTTAGAATCAGCTTGTCTCAGGACTGCAGTCCTAAAAAGCATTTGAAGACTCGCTCAAGAATTACTTTGTCCACTTAGCACCGAGTGGGGAAATTGGAGGGAAATTTAGAGAACTAAAATTTTTTTCATTAACGAAAAGGAAAACTACACAAATCAATGAAAAAATGCCCTCAAGTTTCTGTTAGATGTTGCAGCAAAAAATATTGTCCTAGCTGCACTCCTCCCCTGCCCCCCCAAATGCCGCATTCTTATTTCCTTGCCTGTTGTCTCCAACAGAGTCAAGGCTACAGATTCCATGGATTTCGGCATTGTGTCTCTGTTCTGTGGCCTCTACTATGGCATAATGGGGAGAGATTTTGCAGAGATCTGCTCAGAATACATAGCTTCTACTATAGGGGTAAGCGTTGCTTTTATTCTTCCTAACCATTCATTGTACGTGGCAAAATGATCTCATCTTACACTGTATTTACATCTGTTTTCAGAAACTGATAAATCTTTCTTGGTTCTCTTGGCCCAATTGCTCCTTGGATTCTCCTCGCACACAAAAAAGGTGTCTTTGCTAATTAATTAGAAAATACATTTCTTATAGTGGTTAGGAAATAACGCATCTTTTAAACTAAAAGAGACTAATTATTTGGAAGTAACCATATCTAGCATCCTCCAATTGTCAACATTTAAAGAATTAGCAAAACTTCAACAATAACAAAACCCTTTATCTCTGCCTAACAAAAGTGAAAGTCATATCTGATGCATCTAAAACACTTTAAAATCAACCAATGCCTCCAGGGTACTGCACATCATAAAGATCAGTTATTGTTATATAGCATTTGAAGAAGTAGAAGATATAAAAGTATGCTAAATATATTCTGACTGTATATTGTTCTCTAGAATTAAACAAAATTCCCTAATAGCTTTCTTAACTCTTTTGAAAATAAAACTCAGAGTGGGCATACATTCCGGTTCTATGGATTTCAGAGTCAGACCCTGGGAGCACTTACCTGTGTCTGACACATGCACCACTCTTCAACGCAAACCAGAGCCTCCAGGGATGACTGGCGGTTGCAGGAATCCTGCAGCTATGTGCTCATCTTGGTTCACAGCCAGATCTGAAGTGGAGAACCTAGTGTGAGTGGCGAGAGTGAACTCCTGGACTGCCCTCCTCTCCCTCTCCATCTATGGGGCAGGAGTCAGCAGACATTCCCTTGATTTCATCCCCACCCCATCTGCCCTTCCCCATCTCCACAGGCTCTGTCTTACCCTTTGCCTAGAGCCTGGAATCCAGCTTCTGTGGTGAAAGGCAGGAGCAAGACACCTATTGGAATTCCTCTGCCCTGTGCCATCTCTGGGCCAGCTACTTGCCTTTCTCATAAGGTGGAAGGTCAACGAAGGAGGGAGCATTTTCACTCCCAGTTCCTCCAACAAAAATCAGAAACCACACTCCTTAAAAATTCCCAGGGCCTCTTGTGCTTGTTTATGGACAAGAGAGGAAGAGAAGTTTATATATCCCCTCTCCAGTGGGCCAGGAAGAGGAGATTTAACCTGGCAAGACAGTCAAGTCTTTAAGCACCAACTTTCTTGAGATGTCTCACCTGATCCCAACCTGTCCTCTGTCACCTTCACTTTCACTGCTAAATACAGGGTCCAGCAGAAGTAAGGCAATGATATGGGAGTAATAATTTATAGTTTTAATTTGAACATTTCACCTACAATGTCATGTGGCGTGATATTGTTATGTTACAGAAGTACTGGCTTATGATTTTGTAATACAAGATTCTGTAATAAACAGGGGGCGTTATTTGTGCTGGATCCGGTATTTAAACGCACTGCCTCCAGCCTTTGGCACAGCCACCAGCGACTTGAAGAATTGACAGCATGCGTGTGTGTGCACACGTGCACTCTGATCACACGGGAATTAAAAACACATAGATGCCTGCGTTTACTCCAGAGCCATGAATCAGAATCTCCAGGAGATTAAAGAGCAGGACCAGTCTCTGGCTGGGTAAGCCCGGACAGCTTCCTGGGAGGTTCTGAGCTATATCCCTGGATAAAAACTGTTCCTCTTGAAGGATTGCTTGTCCAGAAGATACAATTTGAGGTTACATTTGAGGTCACATTGGCAATGTGTTTTGGGTCGATTTGGGGTTTCGTGGGTTTTGCCTGGAAACCTCATCCCCACTGCAGCGTCATTCCTAAGGGGAAAAGTGTTTCCAGTTCTAAACCAACAAACAAGCAGTAAGGACCCCATGCCCCACGCCTGGCAGTGTCTTCCCTGCGTTCACAGAAGGGCCTGTGCTCTCCTCTTCAGCGCGGCTCTGTGCGTTTCCCCCAACAGTTCTACAGCGTCAGTGGGATGCCCACGCGGAGCTTGGCCAACAGCATCTGCGCCGTCTGTGGACAGAAGATCATCGTGGAGCTCGAGGAAGAAGGGCTCATTGAAGACACCTACCAGCTTTCCTGCAATCACGTGTATCCTTTTCATGGGGAGCCATTCGATCTTTAGGAAGCAGTATCGGGAGGCAGATTTCAAGTACCTGTGTGGAGTACGGACGATGGCAAGTTAGGGAAGCGGTCTCATCACCTTCCCTCCTGCCTCTCCTCTTCCTCTCCCCCTCTCTTCTGCCTGGCTTGGTTCCCGGGCCTTTTTGCTGCTGCCCATCTTTCTTTCTGAGTCTTCCTGACCATCCCTGCTGAATAGGAACTGCTAATTTAAGATGAACCTCTTCCTGTAGCAATTTCCTTTGTAAAAAAGGAATCTTAATGCCACTGGGACAGGAAGGCCGCAGCGTCTGTATAGGAAGCTGGCTGAGAAAGTTGGCGAAGCCACAAGTGAACAGACAACCAGGAAGGACCAGGGAGAGAAGGGGGTTGGGGTGAGGAAAAGTGTAACGTTTCAGGGGCCGGGAGGAGCTCAGGACTGTCCGGGGGAGAGCCTCCGGTGTGAGTCTTCCAGGACCAGGAACAACAAAGTATGTTTTGCCTTCAGATAACCCTGGGAACCTGCGTGTGTCATCAGGGGGACTGGGGGCAGACAGGATAATGCCACAGGCAGCGGGCACCCCACATTACAAAAGGAAGGACCAAAATGTGAGCACCTAGTCCTTGGATCATTTCACTCCTCTGTCAGCGAATTCCCCTCCGAATAGCCCCCTACTGACTGAAGGATCTCCAGGTGTTAGGCACCAGGCAAGCAGGGCCTGGGGACCAGCACTCTCTGGGGACATCAGTAACCACGGAGGAGAACCTCACTATGGGGAACGACGCTGGGATTGAGAGCCCCGAGCGAGGCTGCATGTCACTCTGGGTACCAAAGCTGGGTTTGGGCTGGCCAACAATTCTTTCCTAAATACATAATACTTTATTTTATAGTGTAATATGCATTTTACAATATTACTATACACTCAGGGCAAAGCTCTGGCATTATAAGGTGCTTAAACCATCTGTCTCTTGCCTCGAAGCCACCTATCTCAGTCAGTAATACCCTAGGATGTGCAGTGCTTATGACTCAGTTCTGTTTAATCTGGACAGGCTACACTTACTCAATCCTGAGAGTAAAGAACTGGACCAAATGCATTTGAAATGTAACAGGAACCTTTATTCCAACATTTTAGCCTTTCCATGTTAAGGTAAGAAACGAAGATATCCCATATGGAATTCCATGGTGGTTTTTCAGTGGGATACCCTTCCCAAAAAAACGATCATTCTCAGTAGAAATTTTCCAAGCCTGGCCCTAGTTTTAAATACGATTTACTTTTCAAATGTTGGCACAGAGCCCCTCTTGCCTTCTGCAAGTGGAAATATTTCCTCTCTCCACCTTTAAAAGCCCTTAGGGGTCATTGTACATGTGTGCCCATGTAATCCCAAATGTAGTTATCTTTAAATTTGCTTTGCAGGGAGTATTACTAATGGCCAATTTTAGCATAAGTCATATTAGCAAGAAGCAGGCAAACGTGAGTCATGTTAACACAGCAGCGGCAGAGATCTGAGTGTGGCTCTGCAGCAAATCAGCGTGGAGATTCTGCAGATGAGAGAGAACATTAAAGAGGAGGTGGATGTTGCCATGCTGGCTCCAGCCCTTTGGAATGAAGGGCCAAATGAATTTTGGTTCAAAATCTTTGTTACAGTACAATACTTTATGTTGACCTAAGCATATTGCAAAAGTAATCCCAATACGAAGAACATAACATAGTGGAAACTCTTTGTTGTACACTTCTCTGATATTGAGGAATTATTCGCATGGCCTTGACTTGTCTATACCTCCACAATCCTCCCTCTGTTAGGGAACAAGGGGCCTTCTGCATCACTCCCGCTCACGTGGGTACATGACAGGCCAGTCAGAAAATCATGAGATCTTGGTCGACAAAGCCACATTGGGATCAATGACTGTAGAGATTAATAGATGAATAGGATTGATCCATGATAATCATTTTGCCCAAGTCTACAATGTTGTGAAACCCGGGGAAATATATTTGCAAAAGTACTTGGTTTTGAGTAATTCATTCAAATATTCATTCAATGCACAGGCACTTAGGCACTGCCTAAGGTGCTGAGGACAGAGAGGAATGAGACATAGCATGTGGCCTAGGAGAGACACAGAGTGGGAAGAAAGTCACAATACAGTGTGGTACATGCTGTAATAAGAGTAAGTCCCTGGTGCTTTGGGAAACAGAGTTTACTCTCAACCTTGGAGGCAAAGGGTCCGACTTTCTGGATAACGAGATGTAGACAGATGAAATTGTAAATGCCTAGGTTTATATTCTATTAAAAACGACTGGCTCCTTATCAGTAATAAAAAAAAGCTGAGAAAAAAACGTAAAAAGTTAATAGAAATATTTGTAAGTTCATAGCCACAAATAATTTAAATTCATCTAAGCGCCTATGACAAGTCTGATTACATAGTCGATAATGAGTAACGCACAGGAGTAGGAGAGTGAAGTGCTGTGGGAAATGCATGAGAAGTGCACAGTAGGCGAGGCAGGGAAATAAAATGATGCATTTACATTAGATATTACTGTAAAAAAGCACCTTCACATTCTTTACCTAATTCAGTTCTTGCGAGGATCAAGTGAGGCGGGAAGAACAAGTGAGGCTGAAAAGCTTGGTAAACTCCTCAGGGTCATAAAGCTACTGCAGCTCTGACTCCAAGCTCCCGGTCCTTGGCAGGGGTCGGGGGTCCACTGTCCTCCAGAATCTCCCTAAGCAAGTGATGCTCACAATCAAGTCGTGACTGCCAGCCATCCGCTCACCCTCCACTACTCCGCCCTACAGATGGGATCGTTTCCATGGTGTCCTCAGGAAGCCAACCTTGTCTTTCATATCCGGAAGCTTCCCTAACAAGATGCCGAAGCTTTCATGAATTCTGCATCCGAGGCTGGTGTATTGTCGGTAAAAAGCAGACTTGCCCTTACTGCAAAGAGAAGGTTGACTTGAAGAGGGTGATCAGTAACCCGTATCCTTTAAAAAAAAAAAAAAAGTTATAAAAGACTATCTTAAATGTTTCTGGTAAAGCATTCTTTAGTATAAACTTTCATTATCTTCACTGTAGTTACAGCAGGAAACTTGCTTCTTTCCCTAATCACCTGCTTCATGAAAACGACTTACTGGCTTCTTTCTTTTCTCCTCTGTGCCTATTGCTATTCTGGTTAGGAACTTAAGTACCAAAAAGAGACATTCTACTCTTCATACTCCATCTGTGCCACTGTGCGGGCTTTAGTGGAAATGTGATGGGATCTTGCAAAAGATAAGTAAATATATGGAAGGATTAGATAGATGATAGATAAACAGATAGATGAATGATAACTAATAGGTGGATGGGTTGGGTGGGTGGGCAGACAAATAGCTTGGAATTTAAATTTTAAAAGCCCCAAATGAGAACTAAGGTATAGAAAGGTATTTGTAAGCTGTACCAAATTTTATTATTTCTATTAACGAGTAGGGCTTTCCCCCCTAGATTTTGGCTCTTTAAATTCCTTGCCATGCCCTCATCTTTTCTTAGGCTAAAGCCTAGTGATAATAATATTGAAAGGAAACAAGGACTGTACAGGCTTGGTCAGCTTACAGCAGCAACTAGGACTTTTATAGACCCCAGGATCCCTAGCTGAATAAACCCAAGTCTCACTAAGGCACAGGAAGGTTAATGACCCCATTCAGAGCTGACTACAAAGACTTAGTCCTCAGCCCCACTGGCTCCAGACCACAATACATATCTCTTCCGGGGTGGGGGTTGGTAAATGGGACTAAAATATATCCCCCTTTAAACAGAAGTGCCAAATACCCTCTCTTCTCATAAAGACAGTCTTTCTATACTTTCCCAGTATCAGTCACCTAAATTGTACAGTGCTAAAGGAAACACCTTACTTGTTCCCTGCTCCGCACCAATCCTAAATGCACAGTTTTTACAATGCCTATTGGCAGCATTACCCCTCCCCCATCTCGGAGGTATGCAAATCAAAGAAAGACTTTTAAGTCTGGGAGCAGAGGACACACATTCCAAACCTGATGGGTCTTTGGGTCTTCGAGCCAGGCCATAGCTAGGGAACACAGTCTGCGGCCACCAGCTCCCTCCACAGGCCCGGCCTTTCCCAGGGAAGCCCCGCAACTCAACACAACCAAGGCCAAAGTGTGCGGTGCTCCTTCCTCGTCATCCACTCCCCCTGAATTTCCATTCTCTTATGAGGAGACGGAGCCCAGAACCATTTTTGGTGAATAACATATAAAACCACAGTACATAAATCTTCATTATAAAATTGGTCATAATGTGATTATAAATGTCACCTTTAATGATCATCTAAAGAGCAAGGAACAATTGGTTTCTTTATACAGTCTTGAGAGAGTGAACTTTTCAATATTACTTGTGCTCTTTCCAAGACTCAATAGAAGAAACAGCTACATGTGAAAAACTGCCTTTATGCATGCAACATTGCTATCAGAGATACTATGAAGTCCCCTTCACACAACTTACCAAAGACCAGGAAGAGGTACATCTTACCTGTGAACACGTGCTTCTCTTTTTAATACTCCATCCTTTCCTCTGACGAGCTGACTACAGGAAAGCCCAGAGCTATTTTGCTCAGTTATAGCAGCTCCCTTATCCTTGGCTTTCCAATGTGATCATTCCCCTCTTCCTCTTTCTTTTAGTATATGACCCTTGCCTTTTATTACCATTTTATAGTTTGGGGTTTTAGTATAAACTTTTATTTTTAAAAATTGGGTGCAGTATAAATAACTATGATAGCCAAATGCTATAAAAATCATGTAAGGGGCTTTTAAGTGAGCACAGATAATTAACAAGGAAGGAAATGCCCACTCATGACATTGCTTATTATATTTGCAAGTGATACTTACAAATATTTCTGGCTCTTGGGCCATATATAGGACATCCTTAACTGATATGTAGCTGGGAGCGCACACACATTTTGTATGGACAAATCCTGGATTGGCTTCGTTATTTGGTGGCCTGGCAACCTATGGTGATAGGAATAGTTCAAGGCATTAACTATTCACTGGGGCTGGAATAATACAGCAGACTTACCCCAGAGGCAATGGATTGCATGTTGAAATGTTTTGAGAAGTCCTTGATCCTACATTAACCATTGACTTTTTTTTTTTTAATTTAGAGATGATTCCAAGAATTCAGAGAATTGAATAAAATGTGGTGGTCCACAGAGTTTGTCTATGTGGGAAGAATTTAAGGAACTGAACAACAGAACAAACAAATGAAGTGTGCTTTGCATCTTTCGCATTACAAGTGTTTTCTAATCCCTGCGTGCAACACATGTATTACACACCTCCATGGACACCTTGCCTCTCATTTGGGTGATGTTGATGTCATCTGTAAAGCATTTCAGAGGTTTGGAAAGTACTTCTCACAGAGAACATTTGGTGATAACTAATACCTTCTGGTCAGTTCAGCATCTTCAAAGAAGTCAGCGGAGGTGTGGAGTCATCTGTGGTTTAAGAGTCTGGCCTTTTCTACCCTTTGTGCTTGTGACCACGGGGCCACTCTGGCACCACAAAGCCCTTCCGTAGAGACAGGACTACTCCTGTAGCAGTAGGTGCCACAGCCCACTCAACGGGCCGGACCGATGCCAGGTTTCCTGGGCCACCGAATGCGCCTGACCCCTCCAGGGGCTGCACTGAAGTGGAGAGAATCACTCTCTTTGGTGCCACTCTGTGCGCGCGTGCGCGCACACACACACTCACACACACTCACTCCATGGCTGTCTTCTGCTTTCACTTTTTTCATAGCACTTATCAACACCTGCAATCCTATCATAGATTTGCTTATTATTTATTGTCTTTCCCTCCATGAAGGAAGAGAATTTTATCTGTTTTTTTCCTCCGACTGTATCTCCAGCACTTGGAGCAGTACCTGGTATATAGTAGGCACTCAATAAATATTTCTTGAATACTAAAAATAATCCTTTTGCAGGAGGGGACAAAATTAACAGAATTGGAAAGACCACTTAGAAAGAATTAACCCACAAATGACGTGTCAGAATTCTCCAAATCAATTTGGTTTAAAGTACTGGCCATTCGTCAAACAGCCAACATTGTATACATAACACCAGGCATCTACTCTGCAATATTTAAAGGTATTACATTCATATGAAGTAGAAAAGGAAAACTCACCCACTGTCAGAAATATTGGCAACACACTTAATGCTATTCAAAGTTCCATTATAGTCTTAATGAAGAAAGCTCACACTAAGATTTCTACTGTTGTTAGTTTTCCTTCTTAAAACTGCCCAGTGCTTCCACATCATGATTGGTTCACCATCCAGATTACTTGGAGACTTAACTCTGATTTATTTCTCTATTCAGCAAACATTTTTTAAGATATATTTATTTTTAGAGAGAGGGAAAGGGAGGGAGAAAGAGAGAAAGAGAAACATCAATGTGTGGTTGCCTCTCAGAGGACACATACTGGGGACCTGGCCCACAACCCAGGCATGAACCCTGACTAGGAATTGAACCAGCGACCCTTTGGTTTGCAGGCCGGCACTCAGTCCACTGAGCCACACCAGCCAGGGCAATACTTGGCAAACATTTCAACAATTCAATAGTTATTACATACCAAGAATGTGCAAAGGTTAAGGAGATAAAACAAGATTCTTTTTTTTTAACTATATTTTATTGATTATGCTGTTACAATTGCCCCATTTCCCCCCTTCTTTCCCTCCTCCCCCTTACCCCCTTTCCCCTCCCTTTAGTTTTGTCCATCAGTCATACACATAAGTCCTTCTGCTCCTGTACTTCCTATACTATTCTAACCTCCCCTTGTCTGTTGTCTACCTCCCATTTATGCTATTTGTTCTGTGCCCCATTCCCACCCTCTCCCCCTACCACTCCCCTGTTGATATTCCTCCATACCTCATATAACTCCCTTCAACATTTCATACAATAAAGGCTGGGTGGTGATGAACTTCTTGAACTTGACCTTATCTGCAAAGCACTTTCTCTGCC